>UCOK01019683.1:0-35450 GCA_900474325.1 Synergus umbraculus | reverse complement strand
GAATTACCTTGATCACAGTTAAACCTCCTTTCGTGTATACTGGAAGAACTGGTAATATACGTTTGCATGTAGGACCTGCAGGTACAGGTACAACGGCTACTGTTTTTGGATGGGGACTCAGGTATCCATTACAATAAGTTATATGAATAATATATATTAGGTACATGGAGTATAACTCTTAATTAATTATGGAAACTTCCAATATTGTTTTCTTGCCGATTTCAGAACTGGACCGGAAAAAGAAAAGGCACTAAAGTTTATCAGTTTACCAATAATAAACCATGAAAAGTGTAAAACTACCTATCAAGGACGCCTTGAAATTACGGATAAACATATATGCACAGATTGCCCATTTCGACTCTGTGCCTTGATTGATGATGGTTCTCCTTTAGTTGTTGGCGGGACCCTGGCTGCAATATTCGTTAAGAAAGGAGGCTTACCAAATAAAAAAAGTCCTGATGTTTATATAAACGTGCAGCGACCCGACTACAGTAAATGGATCAAAGAACACGTTAACTTACCGTGAATCAGCGAAAATTCACTAATTCCCATATAATAATCTACACTTACCACACAATCATCAATAAGAAAATATAATGTCGGGTAATGTGTACGAAGCTATGAAATATGCTTAATAAAATTATATGCTGTATCAAATATAATGATCTGTTTTTTGAGGAAAGTACCCTTCTTCTCATGTCAAGTGGGCAGAAAATGTCGGCGTAAAGTAGAAACTCATGAGAGTGACAGAGATGCAGATCTGTTTATCTCTTTCACTCTCATGAGTTTCGGTTCTACGCCGGCACTTATTTTTAACAATTATTAAGTTTATAATTACGAATTTTACTGTCCCCTGGGAATTTGTAGAAAGACCAGTTTTTTGTAAATATTTACTTAAACGTATATTTATAAACAACTATCGATATTCGATGGTATTACTTTTGAATCTGTGGGCCCTCCCCGCAAAAAAATCCTTGGTACGGGATTGATTTAGGTGAATTAGCGCCGTTAATTCACCACGTAGCTTAAGTTTTAATACTTACTAGCAGACCAACACGTGCGCTAGGCGCACGATTATTTATTTAATTTCTTACAAATTCACGTCATTAAAAATCAAATGTAGAAAATCTTAAAAAATTTGTGAAATCCTTTAAAATTCCACGAGGAACTTTAAAATTCCTTAAAATTTTTTGAATTCCCTAAACTTCCTTAAAACTCTCTTAAAATTTCTTGAAGTCCTTTTAAAATTCAACTAAATCTTTTAAATATTATACATATCTATTGTAATCGCTTTAAATTCATAGAAACCTCTTAAAATATTTTAAAATTACTGAAAATTCTTACAAGGCTTTTAAAATCCTTTATAATGTAACGAAAAACTTTAAAATTCCTTAAAATATATAAAATCTTTAAAAAATTTTCAAAACTTTTCAAAATTCCCTAAAATTCTACAAAAAAATGATTTTAATCGTTTTTGCGGATTTTTAAGGGATTTCAAGAGGTTTTTGGGAGTTTTCAGAAATTTGAACGTATTTCCAAGGTTTTCCTGAAATTTTTTTGCATCATTAGTTTGTTTTTCTTTTTTCAACTTCAAGTCATTCAAAAACCAATCAGGTTTGCAACAACAATGTATGCGAGATTTTCGAGATATATCGTGACAACACTTTTTTAAGATAGGATATAAAACGTGTATATCTATTGCGCAAGAACAATCTTGATTTATATACATGAATGGTAAAACAAGCTGTAAGTCAAGGGATCAATTTTTATAATGAGATCATTTTATGACCATCTAGTATATGTTTGATAACGTCTTCAAAGCAGTAGTTGAAAAAAGCAAAAGATCTGCATTTCCATTGTATTTAGTGATGTCGGAAAAAATATATTTGCAACTGTTGCTTTTTTGTGGCATTTTGTGCCAAGCAATTTTCGCTACATTATCAGACAATGATACCAGTAAGTAAAAAGACGTGTTACTCTACATATGTCAGTAACTCAAATGAACATAAGGTTATCAGTTAATTATTAAAAAACGGCAGTTGCAGAAACGAGAGATTAAGTTATGAAATTCTTGCAGGGTCATCATCGGACTTTCTTGTACGCAAAAGACGTGTAATTAATCACTTGCCTAGTGGACAAGCATACCTGGGAATTGTGGAAGTTAAATACATTGTAGCCATTAAGGAAGATGCTCATCCATTTTGCGCAGGTGTGATACTCTCGCATAGACATGTCCTCACTGCTGCTCTCTGTTTCCGCTATGATGTATCCAGATATACACTTCTTTCCGGTGCAACAAGTGATCTTCGAGCTAAAAAACACACCATAACGTCGAAATTAACATATTCTGGCAATCCTCCACATAAACAGTTAGAGGAAATTGCCTTGATCACTGTTGAACCTCCTTTCATGTATTCGGGAAAAACTGGTAATATACGTTTGCATGCAGGACCTTTAGCTACAGGGACAGAGGTTACTGTTTTTGGGTGGGGACACAGGTATCCGTTACGGTAAGTAATATGAATAATATATTAGGTACATGGAATATAACTCTTAATTTATTATGTAAACTTCTCTTATTGTTTTCTTGCCGATTTCAGACCTGGACCGGAAAGACGACATAAACTACGCTTTATTAATTTACCAATAATGAACCATCAAGAGTGTACAACTATCTACCAAGGACGCATTGAAATTACGGATAAACATATATGCACTGATTGTGAACATCAATACTGTGCCATGAATGATGAAGGTGCTCCTTTAGTTTTTAACGAGACCCTGGCTGCAATATTCGTTAGGAAAGGAAGCTTACCGAATCATAGAAATCCTGATGTTTATATAAACGTGCAGCGTCCCGACTACAGTGAGTGGATCAGAGAACACGTTATCTTACAGTGAATCAGTGAAAATTCACTGACTCCCGTATAATAATCTACACTTACCAGATTTTTTTAAATTCTATACGATTCCTAAGAACTCGAATCGTAAATTGTAATTTAATAAATGATATCTTCCCAGAATAATCAAAGCAGTTTTTATCTCGTTCTGAATCGTAATTACAACCTGATTAGTCCTAAACGGTACAGTATCCGTCATTAATGAATGATATTGTACCGTCCCATGTCGGCAGAAATAAACGTCGACGTAAAGCAGAAACTCATGAGAGTGACAGAGATAAGCAGATGTGTTTCTCTTTCACTCTCAGGAGTTTCTGCTTCACGCCGACACTTATTTTTAACAATTATTAAGTTTATAATTACGAATTTTACTGTCCCCCGGGAATTTGTAGAAAAATCAGTTTCTCGTAAATTTTTACTTAAAAGTATATGTATAAACAATTATCGATATTCGATGATATTATTTTTGAATTTGTGGGCCCTCCCCGCAAAAAAATCCTTGGTACGGGATTGATTTAAGAGATTTACCGCCGGTAATTAACCACGTAGCTTAAGTTTTAGTACTTACATAAAACGTGTAAATCTATTGCGGAAGAACAAACTTGATTTATATACATGAATGTAAAACAAGCTTAAGTCAAGGTAACAACTTTTATAATCAGAACACTTTAAGACCAGTTAGTACCTGCTTAGTAACGTCTTCAAAGCAGTAGTTGGAAAAACGAATGATCCGCATCTGATCTCTATTTAGTGATTAAAATGTCTGGGAAACTATATTTTCATCTGTTGTTTTTTTGTGGCATTTTGTGCCAAGAAATTTTCGCTACATTATCAGACAATGAAACTGGTAAGTAAAACGACATATGTTATGTAATAGTAACAGTTATCTGTAGTTATAACTGTTATCACAAGTTAATTATTAAAAAACAGCAGTTGCAGAAGCGATAGATTAAGTTCTGAAATTCTTGCAGGGTTATCATCGGATTTTCTTGTACGTAAAAGACGTGTAATTAATCACTTGTCTAGTGGACAAGCTTACGCGGGGATTGTGGACTCTAGATACATGGTCGCCATTAAGGAAGATGTTCATCCATTTTGCGCAGGTGTGATACTCTCGCATAGACATGTGCTCACTGCTGCTCTCTGTTTCCGCTATGAAGTATCGAGATACACAGTTTTTTCCGGTGATCTTCGAGGTCAAAAACACAACATAACGTCGAAATTAACATATTCCGGCAATCTTCCACATAAACCGTTAGAGGAAATTGCCTTGATCACTGTTGAACCTCCTTTCGTGTATTCGGGAAAAACTGGTAATATACGTTTGCATGCAGGACCTTTAGCGACAGGTACAGTGGTTACTGTTTTTGGATGGGGACACAGATATCCATTGCAGTAAGTAATATATGAATAATATATATTAAGGTGAATCCACACGCCGACTCTAACTCTTGTTCCGCGCGTAAAATTGGTGTCGCGTTCCCACCAAATCGCACCCATTTACCGCATTCTCAATCAATTACAAAACTTTACTTTAATTTAGCGCGACACGACTTGTGTAAGTTGGTGGGGACGCGACACCAATTTTAAGGTGAATCCACACGCCGACTCTAACTCTTTTTCCGCCCGTAAATTTTTCCGCGCGTAAAATTGGTGTCGCGTTTCCACCAAGTCGCACCCATTTACCGCAATCTCAATCAATTACAAAACTTTACAAATTTAATTGAGCGCAACACGACTTGGGTAAGTTGGTGGGGACGCGACACCAATTTTACGCACGGAAAAAATTTACGCGTGGAACAAGAGTTAGAGTTGGCGTGTGGATTCACCTTTACGCACGGAAAAAATGTACGCGCGGAACAAGAGTTAAAGTCGGCGTGTGGATTCACCTTTAGGTACATGGACAATTTATTATGAAAACTTCCAATATTGTTTTCTTGCCGATTTCAGACCTGGACCAGAAAAACGACAGAAACTACGCTCTATCAGTTTACCAATAATGAACCATCAAGAGTGTAAAACAATCTATCATGGACGCATGGAAATTACGGATAAACATATATGCACTTATTGTGAACAACAATACTGTGCTATGACTGATGAAGGTGCTCCTTTAGTTGTTAACGAGAACCTGGCTGCAATATTCGTTAGGAAAGGAAGCTTACCAAATCATAGGAATCCTGATGTTTATATAAACGTGCAGCGTCCCGACTACAGTGAATGGATCAGAGACCACGTTCTCTTATCGTGAATTATAAATAAAAAAATACAATGTCGGGTAATGTGTACGAAGCTATGAAATATGCTAAATAAAATGATATTCTATATCAAATGATCTGTTTTTTAGGGAAACTACCCTTCTTCTCGTTGTTATTTATTTTTACTAATTATTCAGTTGATTAATTACGAATTTCACTAAATTATTATTAATCGCTAAGCGTCGATTAAAGCGCTCCCCTTTTTCTAAGTACTAAACGATTCGTAAGAACTCGAGACGTAAATTGTAATTTAATAAATGACATCTCAAAATAATCGAATCAGTTTTTATCTCGTTCTGAATCATAATTGCACCTTGAACGCTCCCTGCATTGTTGAGGTTGAATACTGGCTCTGGCTTCTCGGTTCATGGGCAGAAGGGAAGACTTGTGAACCGCTTTTTGCGGACTCGACGAATGCTGACAGGCCTGGAATGATTTATCATTATTATTGTTATTGAATTTAATTTTAGAGCAATGGGTAGATCTGGCTTGAGATAAATAGAAGAGTTGCCTTTCATCTATCACCTTTTCAAGTTTCCTCAGCAACCTCAGCCAAAGGGGCACATAAATAAATCATTACCAAGTTCATCTCTTTATCGTCATCATCATTATTACTATTGTTATTATTATTATTATTTTTTTTTTCAACTGAATTTCTATTAATAAAATGCTTGGACAAAGTTCCGAAAACCTGAAACCTCGGATACAATGATTTTCATTTTAAAAATCCATAAAACATGATTCTTCACATTGTAAAGGGAAATCATTGAATGATGACGAATTGCATTAAATTATTACTAATGCTATTGATCTATGATTAATAATGACTATATATTTGAACTACATTAACTTATAAAGAGACTGAATGTCCCGCAGCCGCAGACGAAAAGAAGTAATCGAAGAAGAGGAATTAAAGTGATTGAGAAGAGGACTCTTGACTTTGATGATGAACATGACACACTATATATTTCTCACGGCATGACAGCTCATTTATGACACACATTTCGATTTGAAATCTATACAAGGCTTTCAATAAGACCAATTTAATTATATAATATAATGAAACTAAATCGCTTTAAATTAGGACACATTATGACAAATTTAATTAAATTCGACGAATTCTCTACACTATGACGAATTCCATTAAATAATGTCGAATTCAATTGATTTATTAATATTATTAATTATTTATTCATAATTAGTTAATTCATTATTCTAATAATTAATTCAAAGGAGTAAAGATTTCACGATACTTCACTGGATATTCAAATATGTGAAGCGATTTTAGAGATAATATTATAATTTCAAGTTGCGAAATTTTCTGCAATAAAAATTAAATGAATCCAATTTTGAGAAAGAGGCAGACTTAGCTACTTTTTTATGACACCATTTTTATTATTTGATTGCTTTCGCAACATTAAAGTAAAAGCAAATAAAGTATATTATTTAGTATACTCAGTATTTAGTTTAAATATTCAGAAATTTTTATTTTTGGTATCTTCAAAGCAGTATCTGAAATAAGCAGAAAGTCGTCATCTCAACTGGTATCACTTAATATTTAAAATGTCAGAAAAAATATATTTCCATCTTTTGTTCTTTTTCATCATTTTGTGCCAAGGGATTTTCGCTACATTATCAGACACGGATACCGGTAAGTAAAAAGACATACGTTGTGTAATTGTAACTGTAATGAAGATGACGATATCACCTATTTATTAAAAAACAGAATAGCGAATTGCGAATTGAGAGATTAAGTTATTAAAATACTTACAGGGGTTTCATCGGATTTGCTTCTACGTAAAAGACGTGTAATTAATAACGCGGCGCGTGGGCACTCCGTGACGCAGATTGAAGACGCTAATTACATTGTAAAAATTAGAGAAGATAATCGTGCAATTTGTGCAGGTGTGATACTGACACAGCACACTGTCATCACTACTGCTACCTGTATTATGCATGAAATAGGTATCTACACAATTCTCTCCGGTGGATCATATGATAATCGGTGCAATCATCACAACGTAACATCGAAAAAATATTATTACGGAAATCCTCCAGATGAAGAGTATGAGGGTATTGCCTTGATCACTGTTAATCCTCCTTTCGCATTTGATAGAAAAACTGGTAATATACGTTTGCACTCAGGACCTTTGTCTCCGGGTAGAATGGTTAATGTTTATGGTTGGGGATACGTGTATCCATTGCAGTAAGTTACCAATATAATATTTATTAAGTACATGAAACAACTCATAATTCACCTAAACATTTATTTTCTCTCCGATTTCAGACCTGGCTCGGAATCGCGACAGAAACTACACATTATCACTTTACCAATAATGAATCATGGAGAGTGTGAAAATGAATACCGACACCTCTTTCCTATTACGGACAAATATCTTTGCACTTATTGTCCACATCAACACTGTGCCCGTGGTGATGTCGGTGCTCCTTTAGTGGCTGACAATAAGCTGGCTGGAATACATATTTGGAAAGGGGAATATCCTGGTCAAAGAAATCCTGATGTTTTTATAAACTTACAGCGTAGCGACTACAGTCAGTGGATCAGAGAGCACACTCTCTGAATGTGAATCAACGAAAATTAACTGATTCCCTTGTAATAATCTACAATTACCACATAGATACATACTTTATTTTCAGGAGGGTTGGACAAAAAGATAGTTACCGATAATGTGTTCGAAACCATGAAATATGCCAAATAAAATGATATTCTTTATCAAATAACGATCTGTACTTTGAGGAGACTACCCTACTTTTCATTTCAGCTACATTTAGCCGTCTTGGTACTGTTCCACTCTGGAACCGAGTTAGCATTACTTCAGGGTGGGACCATTTTTTTCGCTGAGGGACAACAGCTACTGGTTTTCTCGTCTTATCAGGTTTTCTTTCTTCTTTCCTTGATTACGTTATCAGGTGTCATGTGTCCAACTTCTGCTTCCAGTCTGCGTCGGTCTGCCCTGCAGTACGGACATTTAGGGCTCTGTACTTACCTTATCCTATGAAGGTATAGGCTTTGAAGGAGCCATGTCAATTCTTTCGAAAGTAGATTTGTTAATGAACGAAAAAAACACATAAAAACTGTTGAGTGTCAAATAATTGAATATAGCGAAACATTTTAAAATGGGTAACTGATATCATCTATTTCTCAATTCTATTCTATATTTAGGCACCGCTGATAATTTTTTGTGCTTGGTTTAATAGTCTAACTTTTATTGCTTACATAAAATTTTTATAATCAGAACATTTGAAGACCTGCTTGCAACATCTTCCAAACAGTAGTTGAAAACAGCCAAAGATCCGCATTTGAATTGTATTTAGTGATGTCGGAAAAAATATATTTGCAACTGTTGCTTTTTTGTGGCATTTTGTGCCAAGGAATTTTCGCTACATTATCAGACAATGATACCAGTAAGTGAAACGCCATATTTTATGAAGTAGTAACTGGAATGAAGCGAGAAATTAACTTATGAAATTCTTTCAGAGTTATCATCGGATTTTCTTGTACGTAAAAGACGTGTAATTAATCACTTGTCTAGTAGAACAGCTGTCTCGGGGATTGTCGACGCTAGTTTCATGGTAAGAATTAAAGAAGGTGCTCATCCATTTTGCGCAGGTGCGATACTCTCGCATTCCACTGTCCTCACTGCTGATTTCTGTGTAAACTATGATCTATCGAGTTTCACAGTTTTCTCCGGCACAGCAACGGATGTCGGAGCTAAAAAACACAACATAACATCGAAAAGATCATATTCCGGCAATCTTCCACATAAAAAATTTGAGGGAATTGCCTTGATTACTGTTCACCCTCCTTTCGTGTTTTCTGGAAAAACTGGTAGTATACGTTTGCAACCAAGATCTTTACCTGCAGGTACAGAAGTTACAGTTTTTGGATGGGGACACAAGTATCCAATACAGTAAGTGATGAATAATATATATTACATACATAAAATATAACTTAATTCATTATGGAAACTTTCAATATTTTTTTCTTGCCGATTTCAGACCTGGACCGGAAAGACGACAGAAACTACGCTTTATCACTTTACCAATAATGAACCATGAAGAGTGTAAACATATCTATCAAGGACGCTTTGAAATTACGGATAAACATATATGCACTTATTGTGAACAGCAATACTGTGCCTATAATGATGAAGGTGCTCCTTTAGTTGTTGGCGAGACCCTGGTTGCAGTACACGTTTGGAAAGGAAGAAATCGACATGTAAGAAATCCTGATGTTTATATAAACGTGCAGCGTTCCGATTACAGTGAATGGATCAGAGAACACACGCTCGTATAGTGAGTCAGCGAAAATTTACTGATTCCCATATAATAATCTACACTTACCAGATTTTTCTAAATTCTGTACGATTCCTAAGAACTCGAATCGTAAATTGTAATTTAATAAATGATATCTTCCCAGAATAATCAAAGCAATTTTTATCTCGTTCTGAATTGTAATTACAACCTGATTAGTCCTAAACGGTACAGTATCCGTCATTAATGAATGATATTGTACCGTCCCATGTCGGCAGAAATAAACGTCGACGTAAAGCAGAAACTCACGAGAGTAACAGAGATAAGCAGATGTGTTTCTCTTTCACTCTCAGGAGTTTCTGCTTCACGCCGACGTTTTCTGTCGCCCGACATGTGACTGCACCTTTCCTCAAAAAATTATAGATCGTTATTTGATATAGAATATCATTTTGTTTTACATAGTCCATGGCTTCGAACACATTTTATCCGTAACCAGGGTTGAACGGTTACGCGAAATCATGGTTGTATAAAAAGGTCCAGAATTTCCGGTGGTGGGGGCATTAAAGCATACATGTAAAAAACTATGTAAATTACCCAAGGTATATTACGTTCCCAACCCTGCCCGGAACTATCTTTTTGTTCAACCCTGCTGAAAATAATAATGCTCGCTACTCTTGGATTCGGTTAATTCTTTCGAAAGAATGTATCGAATCGTCCGAATCTAAAACAATCTCTGGTGTGAATTTAAAAAATGAAACATGAAAATACAGTGAAAACTATTAATTAACAAAAGCTCTATGTAGTTATATATATATATATACTCGACGTATATATTACGCGTCCAATTTTCCCGTGGGAGAGCGGCCTCTTGTTCTCCAGTTGATACAGTAATACATAATCAGCGAAAATAAGCTTCAGGTATGATAATTTTCAAATAAAAAAATATTAAATTAAAAAAATTAATAATAAATTATAAATTTTATATTATAAGAGTAAGAATATTAGAATGAATTTATTAAAAAGAAAAATATTGAAAGTAATTATTTAACAGAAGTTGCAAATTCCCAGTTTAGGCCGAATCAACATCGTAAAAAAATTTACGTATCCTAAAATGGATGTCCGACATTTAGATAAAATAATAAATAAAAGAGACAGAATTTTGTGCTGTACACGAAGTCAAGGACATTTTTAAGCTGTAAAGTTTTAAAAATATTCATATTTTCTAACTTGCGACGTTTAACTATTATCGGTTTTTTTTACAACATCAATATAACATTTTACAATTTCGCTTCCACAAAAATAGATTTGTAGCAAATAAAGTTAGATTATAAAAGACGAATGTCACTCAAAAATATTACTCCTGCTATTGTCTTCAAAGCAGTAATTATTATTAAGAGTTTAAAATGTCAAATAAAACATATTTCCATCTTTTGTTCCTTTGTGGTATTTTGTGCCAAGGAATTTTCGCTACATTATCAGACAAGGATACAAGTAAGTAAAGACACATTTTATGTAGTTACAACTGCAATAAGGATTCCTTCTATTTACTATAGAAAAACCGAATTTGGAGATTAAATTTATAAAACATTTGCAGGGTTATCCGATTTACTCGATCGTAAACGACGTGTTGTTAATCTCTTGCCAGGTGGACGAAATGCAGTAGCTATTGAAACTGTTAATTATCTTGTAAGAATTAAAGAAAACACTCGTACCATTTGCGCAGGTGCGATATTGTCGCATTACACTGTCATCACTTCTTATCTCTGTGTGCGTCAGCATATAGCGAGATACCAAGTTATCTCTGGCGCGGCCGGAAATGTTGCACTTACTTCACACAACGTAACATCGAGAGCATTGCATGGTGGAAATCCTCCACAGCGACAAGAAAACACTATTGCCTTGATCACTGTTGATCCTCCATTCGAGTTTGGTCCCAAAACTGGATCTATAGATTTATTGTTGGTACCTTTACCTCCAGGCACACTGGTTTATGTTGCTGGTTGGGGATGCCACTACCCATTACGGTAAGTTATCAATAGTGATCACATCCTTAGGACGTCCATGTCAGTCCAATTGATGTCCAAAAGACGACTCATGTCTTAAAGACGTCTTTTGGACGTGAGACGTCGTTAGGACATCAATTGGATTGACATGGGTGTCCTAAGGATCTCTTTAGTACGTCCTCAGGATGATAATGTCTTTTTGCCCATTGGGTTCCGATCTCGCCACTTCAGCTGATCGAATAGATTAGTCTCTTGTGGCGAAAGTGAAACCTCGGAAAACGGCTACTTTCGCGACTCTTCGGAGACCGACGTACAATTGAA
Source organism: Synergus umbraculus (assembly GCA_900474325.1). Classification (NCBI taxonomy): domain Eukaryota; kingdom Metazoa; phylum Arthropoda; class Insecta; order Hymenoptera; family Cynipidae; genus Synergus; species Synergus umbraculus. The sequence continues at coordinate 23,693 of UCOK01019683.1, read as the reverse complement.
AATTTTGTTTCTTCGATTTCAGACCTGGAACGGAACTGCGAATGAGACTACGCATGATCGTATTGCCAATAATGAACCTTGTAGAGTGTCGAAATGAATTGCAACATCATTTTTTCATTACGGAAAAACATATTTGCACTGATGATCAACATCAATTCTGTGCCCATGGTGATGTCGGTGCTCCATTAGTTTATGGCCATAGACTGGTTGGAATACACATTTTTAAAGGAGAATATGAAAATGAAAGAAATCCTGATGTTTTTTTAAACTTGCAACGTCCAGAATACTTTCAATGGATCAGAGACAACACTCTCCTAATGTAAATCCATGTATTACAACACAATTAATCTACCCACTAATAAAAGGATAATGTCGGGTAACTATGAAAAATAAAATGATATTCTTTATTAAATAACGATTTGTACTTTGAGGTCACTATCCTACTTTTCAATTCTCCATGCTGGTTAATAATTGAATATGGAGAACAGAATGCGGTGAATATTGAGAACTTGTTAATATCGGGGTCGTTAATATTGGGAACGCCGAGTGCAATAGAAATTTGTGTTTGAAACTTTAGATATATTCGTGGGACACCCTGTATATTGTATAATATAATATAACTTCAAGTTACGACATTTTCCACAATAATAACCAAATCTGGAAACAGACTTTTAGAAAGAGATATACTTTTATTTACTTTGCACGAAAACTGTTTTCAAGTTTTTATGATTTGAAGTACAAATAAGCAAATAATTTAAGATTGTAGCGGACGATAAATCCTCGGAAATATTCCATTTGTTGCCACTTGCAAAAGAGTAGCTGAAAAAAAGAAAAGCCATCTAAACTGTAATTTAGCGTTTACAATGTCGGCAAAAATATATTTGCTACTGTTGTTTTTTTGTGTCATTTTGTGCCAAGGAATTTTCGCTAATTTTTCAGTCAAGGATACCAGTAAGTAAAAAGACATATGTTATGTAGTTGATATCAGATATTTATTACAAAACCGAATTAAAACATTAAGTTATGAAATACTTGCAGGTTCATCATTGGATCTTCTCGTACGTAAAAGGCGTGTCATTAATCACTTGCCGACTGGACGATATTCACCGCGGATTGAAGCAGTTAATTACCTTGTAAAAATTAAAGAACATGATCTTGGCTCGTGCGCAGGTGCGATATTGACACATCACACTGTCATCACTGCTATTTCCTGTGTTGAAAAGGACGTAGTTAACTACAAAGTTCTCTCCGGTGATACATTGAATAATGAGAATTATATTAACTACGATCAACACAATGTAACATCAAAAGTAGTACATTATGGAAATCCTCCATTTCAAAATATAGACGGTATCGCCTTGATCAGTGTTGTACCTCCTTTCGTTTTTACTAGACAAACTGGTAATATACGTTTGCACGTAGGACCTTTACCTGTTGGTACAATGGTCAGTATTTCTGGTTGGGGATACGTGTATCCACCACGGTAAGTTATCATGAATATATATTAAATATTCTACATTGATAATTTTCAAATTTCATTCAGCTTTGAATGAAAAGTTTCTATTGTATATTCAAACTACTTGTAAATCATATCCATCATTGGTCTAAAAAATTTTTTTCTTTCCGATTTTAGACCTGGAACGGGATTAATGCGACCGAGACTACGTACTATCACTTTACCAATAATGAACCATGAAGAGTGTCGAAATATCTACCGAGGTCAATTAGCCATTACGGATAAATATCTTTGCACTTATTGTCAACAACAATACTGTGCCCGTGGTGACAAAGGTGCTCCTTTAGTTTTTAACAATATGCTGGTTGGATTGCACGTTGGGAAAGGAGAATGGCCAAATCAAAGAAATCCTGATGTTTATGTAAACTTACAGCGTACAGACTACAGCGAATGGATCAGAGAACGCATTGCCATAATGTGAATGAGCGATAACTAAGTACCCGGTGGGCAAAAAGTTATTTACTTCCTGAGGACGTCGTAAAGCATCCCTAGGACGTCCATGTCAGTTCTAATGATGTCCAAACGACGTCTGATGTCTTAAAGACGTCTTTAGGACATCAATTGGAATGACATAGACGCCCTAAGGATATCTAGGACTTCCTAAGGATGTCTTCTGGATGTCAATGTCTTTTTTCCCACTGGGTAATTCCATATTATAGTTTGTTTCGAACGCAAAATAAGTTGCAAGTTCGTGTTTTCAAGTCAATAAAAATTTGCTAATTGTACACAAAGTCAAGTTTGGTTTTGTTAAATTCATAAGTTTATTTCACAAATTAATATTAAATGCGAAAAAACATACGTAGGTAAATTACATATAAAGAATAATGAATCGCGATGAATTTAATTTCATTCTAAACGGTACAGTATCCGTCATTAATGCCTTGAACATGACAACCCAACCCTGGTTTCCATAAGATTCAAATGGAAGCCAGGGTTGGGTTGACACTCCCACGAGGAAGGCATACATGAATGATATTGTACCGTCCCATGTCGGCAGAAATAAACGTCGACGTAAAGCAGAAACTCATGAGAGTGACAGAGATAAGCAGATGTGTTTCTCTTTCACTCAGGAGTTTCTGCTTCACGCCGACGTTTTCTGCCGCCCGACATGTGACTGCACCTTTCCTCAAAAAATTATAGATCGTTATTTGATATAGAATATCATTGTACACAAGTCATTTGTACACAAAGTCAAGTTTGGTTTTGTTAAATTCATAAGTTTATTTCACAAATTAATATTAAATGCGAAAAAACATACGTAGGTAAATTACATATAAAGAATAATGAATCGCGATGAATTTAATTTCATTCTGTTTTTTCTAATTGTTGTTTTTCCGCTCATTTTTAAAGGAAGACCTTGAAACGTTTAAGAATTGTAAAGTTGTTCAGTAGGAAGTATAGAGTTAAATGAAACACGTGAGATAGAATTGACATATAATTTCATATTGTGAAAACTTGTGACATTAAATTCTTTATTGCCGTCTTTTTACGACATTCTTTTGTAAATTTTATCGCTTTCCATACACTAGAACGATATCAAATAAAGAAAGATTATAAAAGACGACAAAAACACAGAAATCGTCCATTAGATTTCATTTTCAAAGCAGGACCTCAAACAAAACAGCAGATCAACATCTCAATTGTGTTATTTATCGTTTAAAATGTCCGAAAAAATATATTATCTGTTGTTCTTTTGTGTAATTGTGTACCAAGGAATTCTCGCTACATTATCAAGCAATGATACCAGTAAGTAAAAAGACATATGTTACGTAGTTGTAACTGTAATTAAGATGATGATATCCGGTATTTACTCGGAAACAGAATTGAGATATTACATTAAGAAATACTTTCAGATTCATCATTGGATTTTCTCGTACGTAAGAGGCGTGTCATTAATCACTTGCCGTATGGACGAAATATACCGCGGATTCAAGAAGTTAATTACATTGTTAAAATTAAACAAGAGGGTCGTGGCATTTGCGCAGGTGCGATACTGTCGATTCACAATGTCCTCACTGCTGCTTCCTGTGTTCGCCACCATGAATCAATGTACCAAGTTCTCTCCGGTGGAACTAATCAATTTAATGAACACAACGTAATATCGAAAGCAACATACTCCGGAAGTCCACCATATGAATCTATAGACGGCGTTGCCGTACTCAAAGTCTATCCTCCTTTCATATTCAGTAGTAAAACTGGAAGTATACAATTGTACGCAAGAATTTTACCTCTAAGAGAACTGGTTAATATTTATGGTTGGGGATACTTTTACCCAATACAGTAAGTTATCTAAATATGCAGTGTTACTATAAATTAATGATTTGTTTCTCCATCAGATGATTCGTAAAAATGATCGATAGCCATCTTAAAATTTGTTTTCTTTCTGATTTTAGACCTGGAACGGAAGTACGACAGAGACTGCGCTCTATCTCTTTACCAATAATGAACCACGAAGAGTGTCAAGCTGTCTATGCGGGTCGCATGAACATTACGGTTAAACATTTTTGTACTTATTGTCAACAACAATACTGTGCCCGTAACGATGAAGGTGCTCCTGTAGTTTTTAACCATAATCTGGTTGGTATACACGTTTGGAAAGGAGAATACGCAAATAAAAGAAACCCTGATGTTTATGTAAACTTGCAACGTCCCGACTACAATCTGTGGGTCAGAGAACACACTGTCTTAATATGAATGAAGGGAAATTAATTGATTCCCTTATAATAATCTTAAAATTTTAAAATATATCAAGGGACTACAAAAGACCTTAAAGATTTTGTATAGTTATTAAAGTTTTTAAGGAATTTAAGAAGAAATTTCAATGTTTACTTATTTCGCAATATTCCACGGGATTATTAAATATTTGTAGTAGTTTTAAAGCTCCAGGGCCGTATTTAGGTTTGTAGGGATCCAGGGACCTGCATTTGGTGGGGGTCCCTAAAATTTCCTGCATATAAACAGGGATAAAGTGCGACAATATCGTCATAATTTATATCGCGAAGTATGTCGTTTTCCAAACTTCTTACTTCATTTGCCCCTATAGTAAATGCGGCCCTGTAAAGCTGTATTGTCTTTCTGACGTTTTTCATATTATTTAACTTGTGACATTAAACTTTTTGTCGTCGGGTTTTTTACGACCCTATTTTGTCACTGTTATCGCATTCACAATACTAGGATTGGAGCAAATAAAGCTAGATCATAAAAGAATATAAAGACTCAAAAATATTTCGGTTCTGAACTGTGTTATTTAGTTTCTAAAATGTCGGAAAAAATGTATTGCCATCTTTTGTTCCTTTGTGGTATTTTGTGCCAAGGAATTTTCGCTACATTATCAGACAAGGACACCAGTAAGTAAAAAGATGATGGTATCAGGTATTTGTTAAACAACAGAGTTCAGGAATTAAGTTATAATATATATTTTCAGGATCATCCGATTTTCTCGTTCGTAATCGACGTGTAATTAACCACTTGCCAGGTGGACGAATTGGACCGCGGATGGAATCAGTTAATTACATTGTAAGAATTAAAGAAAATAATCGTAGCACTTGCGCAGGTGCGATACTGTCGCATTACACTGTCATCACTGCTGCTTCCTGCATTCGCGAGCATTTGTCGGCCTACCAAGTTCAATCCGGCGTCGCCAGAGCTGTTATCTTGAATTTGCACAACGTAACATCGAACTCAGAACATTACGGAACTTCTCCAACTCAATTTAGAGATGGTATTTCCTTGATCACTGTTGATCCTCCTTTTGAGTTTGATACGAAAACGAGGTATATTAATTTGTATGTAGGACCTATAGCTGCCAGAACACGGGTTGCTGTTACTGGTTGGGGATACTTGTATCCAATACAGTAAGTTATTAATATTATATACTGTAATGTTTGATAATGGATAAATGAAAGGCTCAATAGCCAAATCTACCCTTAATATTTGTTTTCTTTTCGATTTCAGGCCTGGAACGGAATTGCGACAGAGACTACGCCAGATCAATTTACCAATAATGAACTTAAGAGAGTGTGAAATTGAATACCAAAATCAGTTTCAAATTACGCAGAAACATATTTGCACTTATTGTCCAAACCAATACTGTGCCCATGGTGATGTCGGTGCTCCTTTAGTTATTAACAATGAGTTGGCTGGAATACACGTTTGGAAAGGAGAACGTGCAGGTCACAGAAATCCTGATGTTTATATAAATCTTCAAAATCTAGGCTACAGACAATGGATCAGAGATAACACTCTCCTAATGTAAATCCATGTATTACAACACAATTAATCTACCCACTAATAAAAGGATAATGTCGGGTAACTATGAAAAATAAAATGATATTCTTTATTAAATAATTTCACCTTTCCTTGACTACCTATACACATGAAAATTGTAAATCTGATTGATGAAATTTTATTATCCGCTTACGGTACTGCCCCCTTTGTGGCTACGCTACTGTTGAGCACACAGTGAGCTCCTGTTTAATTTTGTAACTTCAATGTTATTGTTAAGATCTTTTTAATATTGCATGATTTGTAACTGTAACTCGTAAAATAAAACTTTTATTGTCTTTGTTACGAAAGAAATGATAAATCTCACCGACCTCGCAATACCAGATTCAGAACTAATAAAAGTTTATCAAATACCTGAAAATAAAACAGAATATCGACATTTCAATTGTGTTTTTCATCATTTAAAATGTCGGAAAAAATATATTTATGTTTGCTGTTTTTTTGTGTTATTTTTTACCAAGGAATTTTCGCTACATTAGCAGAAAAGGACACCAGTAAGTAATAAAAAATGACATATCCGTTATTAGAAAACAATTAACATTTTAACTTATGAAATACTTGCAGGGTTATCATCAGATATTCTCGCACGTAAACGACGTGTCATTAATCGCTTGCCAGGTAGACGAGTTTTACCGCGGATGGAACAAGCAAGTTACGTTGTAAAAATTAAAGAAGAGTTTCGCAACATTTGCGCAGGTGCAATACTTTCGCATTACACTGTCATCACTGCTGCTTCCTGTATTAATCGCTTGCCTTTATCCAAGTACAAAGTTCTTTCCGGTGGATCATCTGATATGCATTATACTTATCACGATGTAACATCGAAAGCAATACATTTCGGAAATGCTCCACATGAAAGATATGACGGTATTGCTTTAATCACTGTTGATCATCCTTTCGTTTTTAGTAGAAGAACTCGACATATTGAATTGTATGCAGGACCTTTACTTCCGGGTACAATGGTTACTGTTATTGGTTGGGGACATTGGCATTCAGTAGAGTAAGTTATCTGCAGTTTTATAATAAATTCTATTCAAGCTTTTCGTAAATGTTTGATAGCCATCACTAAACTAAAAATTATGTCTTTCTTTCTTTCCGATTTCAGACCTGGTACGGAAACACGACAGAGACTGCGCACTATCACTTTACCAGTAATGAACCATGGAGAGTGTCTACATATCTACCAAAATCATTATAATATTACGGCGAAACATATTTGTACTTATCATGAACAACAATGCTGTGCCCTTTTCGATGAAGGTGCTCCTTTAATCTTTGAAGATAAGCTGGCTGGCATACACGTTTGGAAAGGCGAAATTCCCGGTCAGAAAAATCCTGATGTTTTTATAGACATTCAGCGATTCGACTACCGTCAATGGATCATAAATCACACTCTCTTAATGTGAATCAGCGAACGTGCATCAGGTGCACTGGCATCACCCCCGGTGCATCAGGTGCGCTGGCATCACCGGGGGTGATGCCAGTTCACCTTTAGTTGTTTACACGTTTGGAAAGGAGAACTTTATGGTCAAAGAAATCCTGATTATTTTATAAATCTTCAATGTCCCGAATATAGTCAATGGATCAGAGAAAACACACTCTCTTAATGTTTATCGTAGCAAATTTATTGATTCCCACATAATGAAATGCCCACTTACAACAAAATTCACTTTAACAAAAAGATAATGTGACAATGTTCAAAGCTAGGAGGTGTATGTAAAATAAAATGATATTCTTTACCAAATATCGAACTGTATTTTGAGCTGAATCCAATATAATGTAAGAAAAGTCAAAAGAACTGAAGATGATTCAACAGAAATTACAGGAGTTGCAAAGAATTCAAAGTGATTTCATACTTTTTGTTAAGCATTTTCAACCCATTTATTTAAATTATTGAAATAACGTTTTTAAGTTGTAACATTTTAAAACCATTTTCATATTGCGAAACTCGTGCCATTAAATTTTTATTTGCAGTTTTTGCTGCGCAACTTTTTTCGAGAAATACAATCGCTTTCGCAACATTAGAATAGCAAATAAAGGAAGATAATAAAAGACTGCAAATACTGAGAAATCTTCCATTTCATATCGTTTTCAAAGCAGGACCCGAAACTAAAACAGAATATCGACATCTCAATATCGTGTAATTTATCGTTTAAAATGTCTAAAAAAATATATTTGCATCTGTTCTTTTTTTGTGTCATATTTTACCAAGAAATTCTCGCTACATTAGCAGAAAAGGACACCAGTAAGTACCAAAAAATGACATATGTTATGTAGTTGTAAATGGAATGAAGATTATTGTATCCGGTATTTATTAGAAAACAGAATTTGTAATTTAAGTAATGAAATACTTGCAGGATTATCATCGGATATTCTGGCACGTAAACGACGTGTCATTAATCACTTGCCAGGTGGACGAGAATCACCGCCGATTACAGCATTTAATTACATTGTAAAAATAAAAGAAGAGACGCGTAACATTTGCGCAGGTGCGATACTGTCGCATTACACTGTCATCACTGCTGCTTCCTGTGTTACTCGCTCGGATGTTTCCAAGTACAAAGTTCTCTCCGGTGCAGCATCTGATAAGCTTTTTACTCATCACGACGTAACATCGAAAGCAATACATTACGGAAATCCTCCACATAAACAAATCGACGGAATTGCCTTGATCACTATTGATCCTCCTTTCCAGTTTAATAGCAAAACTGGATATATTCAATTGTATGTAGGATCTTTACATCCGGGTTCAATGGTTACTGTTCTTGGTTGGGGATATTGGCATCCACAATTGTAAGTTATCAATATTATATATAAAATACATTGAACATAATTTTCTTAATTTATGATGATAACTTCTTTGTATTATTTCAGAGCATCAACGGAATTTCGACAGAGATTGCGCGTTATCACTTTACCAATAATTAATCATAGAGAATGTCAAAATCTCTACCAAAATTATTTTCCTATTACGGAGAAACATATTTGTACTTATCATGAACAACAATGCTGTGCCCGTAACGATGAAGGTGCTCCTTTAATTTATGAACGTAAGCTGGTTGGTATATTCGTTAAGAAAGGCGAAAATCCCGGTCAAAGAAATCCTGATGTTTTCGTAGACATTCAACGTCCCGACTACCGTCAATGGATCACGGAAAACACTCTCTTAATGTGAATTAGTCAACATTCCTAAATAATATCAAAATCGCTTTAAAATTACAGAGAAACATATTTGCGATTATTGTGCGCAACAATACTGTCCGAGGGGTGATGCCGGTGCAAAAAAAATCCACTTGAAAGAAAGGATAGTGCGATAATCTTCAAAGCTATGAAGTATGGAAAATAAAAATATAAATTTACCAAATATAGAATTATATTTTGAACTGTATTCAATATAATATAAGAAAAGTCAAAAGAATTGTAAAGAATTCAACAGAAATTACAGGAGTTGCAAGGAATTCAAAGTGATTTTATACTAGTTCAGAGATACCAAAATTTGCAAAGTATAAAAACATTTTACAATGTGTATTAACCGACTTCTAGAAAGAGACAGACTTACGTACTGAAATACGAAATCAATAACGTTTTTAAGTTGTAACCTTGTAAAAATTTTTTCATATTGTGAAACTCGTGCTATTAAATTCTTAATTGTCGTAATTTCTGCGCAATTTTGCACGAGCAATACAATCGCTTTCGCAACACTAGGATATCAAATAAAAGAAGTTTATAAAAGACTACAAATACTCAGAAAAATTCCATTTGATATCGTGTTCAAAACTGGATCTAAAAAAAAAAGAGAAGATCGCCATCCCAATTGTGTTACACATCATTTAAGATGTCCGGAAAAATATATTTGCATCTGCTGTTTTTTTGTGTCATATTTTACCAAGGAATTCTCGCTACGTTATCAGACAAGGACACCAGTAAATAATATATGACATATGTTGTGTAGTAGTGATTGGAATGAAGATAATTTTATCCGGTATTTATTAGAATTAGAAAATAGAATTCAGAGTTTAAGTAATGAAATACTTGCAGGATCATCATCGGATATTCTCGCACGTAAACGACGTGTCATTAATCACTTGCCAGATGGACGACTATCACCGCCGATTGCAGCATTTAATTACATTGTAAAAATAAAAGAAGAGACTCGTAACGTTTGCGCAGGTGCGATACTTTCGCATTACACTGTCATCACCGCTGCTACCTGTATTCACTTGCATTTTTCCAAATACAAAGTTCTCTCCGGTGCAGCATCTGATAGGCTTTTTACTATTCACGATGTTACATCGAAAGCAATACATTTCGGAAATCCTCCATATCAACAATTGGACGGTATTGCCTTGATCACTGTTGATCCTCCTTTCGAGTTTGGTAGCAAAACTGGACATATTGAATTGTATACAGGATTTTTATTTCCGGGTTCAATGGTTACTGTTCTTGGTTGGGGATTTTTGCATCCACTAGTGTAAGTTATCAATTAATATTATATATAAAATACATTGAACTAAAATACTAACTAAAAGTTCGTTTTCTTTCCCATTTCAGACCTGCAACGGAATTGCGACAGAGACTGCGCGTTATCACTTTACCAATCATGAACCATAGAGAGTGTCAAAGTCTCTACCAAAATCATTTTCCTATTACGGACAAACATATTTGTACTTATCATGAACAACAATGCTGTGCCCGTAACGATGAAGGTGCTCCTTTAGTTTATGAACGTAGGCTGGTTGGTATATTCGTTAAGAAAGGCGAAATTCCCGATCAGAAAAATCCTGATGTTTTCATAGACATTCAACGTCCGGACTACCGCCAATGGATCGCTGAAAACACTCTCTTAATGTGAATCAGCGAACATTCACCGGCATCACCCCTGCAACTGTACTGTTGCAGGGGTGATGCCGGTGCACCTTTAGTTGTTTACACGTTTGGAAAGAATCTGGGCACGTGCCTGGTAATAACTATCGAAATCACTTCCCAGTGGGCAAAAAGACATTGACATCCTGATGAGGTCCTCAAGACATTTTTAAGACATGAAACGTCTTTTGGATATCAATTGGACTGACATGGACGTCCTAAGGACCTAAATGTATTTTTTCCCACTGGAAATCAACATAATTCAAAATAAAAAAAATTGGGAAATTTTCAAATTTCGGAGGGGTGATGCCGGTGTGCCTACATTTTATGCAAAATAAAATGATATTCTTCACTAAATATCGAACTGTGTTTTGAGCTGAATTCAATATAATATAAGAAAAGTCAAAAGAATAGAAAATAATTCAATAGAAATTACAGAAGATCCAAGGAATTTGAAGTGATTACATAGTAGTTGTTAAGCATTAGTCAAACTAATTAATGAGATTTACATCAGTGATAACATAATCTGCATAGATATCCATCAAGGAAATTTTTAAGCTCTAGTATTTTAATACTATTGTGAAACTCGCGACACTAAATTGTAAATTGTCGTTTTTTTCTGGGAAATTATGTAAGAGAAATATAATCACTTTCGCAACACTAGAATTAGATCAAATAAAGGAAGATTATATAAGCCGACAATTACTCAGACATATTCCTTCTGATATCGTTTTCAAGGTAGGACCTAAAAAAAATCGAAGATCTAAATCTCAATTGAGTTATTTATCATTTAAAATGTCCGAAAAAATATATTTGCATCTATTGTTTTTTTGTGTCATTTTATACCAAGGAATTTTCGCTACAGTATCAGACCAGGACACCAGTAAGTAAAATAAAATGACATATATTATGTAGTTGTAACTGGAATAAAGATGATTTTATCCGGTATTTATTAGAAAACAGAATAAAGAGTTTGTTATGAAATACTTGCAGGGTTATCATCGGATATTCTCTCACGTAACCGACGTGTCATTAATCGCCTGCCAGGTGGACGAGAATCACCGCCGATTGAAACAGTTAATTACATTGTAAAAATTAAAGAAGAGGCTCGTAACGTTTGCGCAGGTGCGATACTTTCGCATTACACTGTCATCACCGCTGCTACCTGTATTCCTTTGCATTTTTCCAAATACAAAGTTCTCTCCGGTGCAGCATCTGATAGGCATTTTAATTTTCACGATGTAACATCGAAATCAATACATTACGGAAATGCTCCACATCAACAATTGGACGGTATTGCCTTGATCACTGTTGATCCTCCTTTCGAGTTTACTAACAAAACTGGATATATTCAATTGTATACAGGACCTTTACTTGTGGGTACAACGGCTACTGTTATTGGTTGGGGATATCACCATCCCATAGAGTAAGTTATCAATATGATGAGGGATAAATGAATATTTTCTATACAACCTATTCGGTAAATGGTTGATAGCCATCACGAAACTGAAAGTATGTTTTCTTTCTCATTTCAGACCTGGTACGGAATTGCGACAGAGATTGCGCACTATCACTTTACCAATAATGAACCATAGAGAGTGTCAATATATCTACCATAATCACATTCCCATTACGGCGAAACAGATTTGTACTTATCATGAACAACAATGCTGTGCCCGTAACGATGAAGGAGCTCCTTTAGTTTATAACCGTAAGCTGGCTGGTATACACGTTTGGAAAGGAGAAATTCGCAATCAAAAAAATCCTGATGTTTTTATAGACATTCGACGTCCCGACTACAGTCAATGGATCCTGGAAAACACTCTCTTAATGTGAATCAGCGAACGTTCCCAAATAATGTCTGTCAAAATTATTGTGCGCCACAATACTGTCCGAGGGGTGATGCCGGTGCAAAAAAATCCACTTGAAAAAACGGATAGTGCGATAATCTTCAAAGCTATGAAGTATACAAAATAAAAATAAAAACTTACCGAATATTGAATTATATTTTTAACTGAATTCAATATTACAGGAGTTCCAATGAATTCAAAGTGATTTCATAATAGTTAAGCATTTGTCAACCTAATTAACGAGATTTTTGTCAGAGATAACAAAGTCTGCAAACGCATAAATTTACAACGTGTGTTATCTGACTTTTAGAGAGAAAGAGGCTTACGTTCTGTAGATAAAATCAATGACGTTTCTAGGCTGTAATATATTAAAACTATTGTGAAACCCCTGGCAGGAAATAATCAATTTTTGTTTCTTCTGAGCAACTCTGAATTAGAAATACAATCGCTTTCGCAACACTAGAATATCAAATAAAAAACAGATTATAAAAGTCGTCAAACAGTCAGACGTCTTCCTTTTGATATCGTTGTCAAAGCAAGATCTAAAACGAAATAGAAGACCGGCATCTCAATTGTGTTATTATTTATCGTTTAAAATGTCCGCAAAAATATATCTGTTTTTTTTCTGTGTAATTTTGTACCAAGGAATTCTCGCTACGTTATCAGACAAGGACACCAGTAAGTAATATAAAATGACATATGGAAAAAATGGAATAAAGATGATTTTATCCGGTATTTATTAGAAAACAGAATCAAGAGTTTAACTTATGAAAACTTGTAGGGTTATCATCGGATATTCTCGCACGTAAACGACGTGTGATTAATCGCTTGCCAAGTGGACGACAACGTACACCGCCGATTGAATCTGTGAGTTACATTGTAAAAATTAAAGAAGAGACGCGTACGATGTGCGCAGGTGCGATACTTTCGCATTACTCTGTCATCACTGCTGCTTACTGTATTCCCTTGGCTTTATCCAAATACAAAGTTCTCTCCGGTTCAGTATCTGACAGGAATTATACTTATCACGATGTAACATCGAAAGCAATATATTACGGAAATTCTCCACATGAACCATATGATGGTCTTGCTTTGATCACTGTTGATCCTCCTTTCGAGTTTAGTAGAAGAACTCGATATATTGAATTGTATAGAGGACCTTTACCTGTGGGTACAATGGTTACTGTTCTTGGTTGGGGACATACTCATCCAATGCTGTAAGTTATCAATATTATATATAAAATATATAGAACATAATTCTTAATTTATGTTTGTTTTCTTTCCTATTTCAGAACTAGTACTGAATCACGACCGAGACTACGCACTATCTTTTTACCAATAATGAACCGTGCAGAGTGTCAAAATATATACCGGGGTCACTTTGTTATTACGGAGAAACATATTTGTACTTATCATGAACAACAATGCTGTGCGCGGTACGATGAAGGTGCTCCTTTAATCTTTGAAGATAAGCTGGCTGGAATACACGTTAGAAAAGGAGCAATTCCCCGTCAACAGAATCCTGATATTTACATAGACCTTCAACGTCCCGAATACCGTCAATGGATCACACATCACACTCTCTTAATGTGAATCAGCGAACGTGCATCAGGTGCACTGGCATCACCGGGGGTGATGCCAGTTCACCTTTAGTTGTTTACACGTTTGGAAAGGAGAACTTTGCGGTCAAAGAAATCCTGATGTTTTTATAAATCATCAATGTCCGGACTATATTCAATAGATCAGAGAAAACACTCTCTTAATGTGTATCCTAGAAAATTCACTGATTCTCACAGAATAAAATGCCTACTTATAACAAAATCCACTTGGAAAAAAAGATAATGTGATAATCTTCAAAGTTATAGTTGTATGAAATATACAAAATTATAGCTATTTGTTTGACAAGTGGGGAAAGTAGGCAATTCCCGAAGAGTGTGAAGTTGGCGCCACGAGCCGAAGGCGAGTGGCGCCATCACACTCTTCGAGGATTGGCTGGTTCGTAACATGTCAAACACATTACTTTTCATAGCGAGTCTGGGGAATTCGATTTTCGCCGCCGACGCCACAGGTGGCGCCATCTTCGTTATCATTAGTGTTGCCACCAGCGGCGCCATAATTGTCGCCATCGCCACTGTTGGCGCCGTCGCCACCATCGTCGATGCTGACACCGCCGCCGCCGTCGTCGTGGACATCGTCGACGAAAATGGAACCTCGGATTACTTTCCGCACTAGTGCGGAAAGTGAATTACTTTCCACACGAGCTAGGGAATCGGCTACTTTCCGGAGTCTTCGGAGGGGCGGAAAATCGAACTTTCCGCAGACGTGCTATGAAAAATGATATTCTTTACCAAATATGGAACTGTATTTTGAACTGAATCCAATATAATTGTAATAAGGTTGTTACTCTAGTAGGTCTGGAGTAGGAGGGAGACTGTCGAGAGTGAGCCTAAAAAATGTTTGAGTCAGTAAAAACTGACTCCGGCCGTCGGGAATCGAACCCTTGGCCGCCGGCTCGAAGCCCGATACGCTACCACTGCGCCACGGAGTCTGGGTACTAGAACGGTTATGGCCAGCCTCTTCCAGCACCAGCGCGACGCCATTCGTCGATCAGTCTATGGAGAGGAAGGGGAATTTGTGTGTGACGTGCCCACATGACGTCACAGCTGGAAGTGGGGGAAGGGATGCATCTCAGTTACTTTCCTCATAACATAATATAAGAAAAGTCAAAAGAATGAATGAATCAGGAGAAATTATAGGAGTTTAAAGTGATTTCATAATAGTTGTTAAGCATTCGTCAACATAATTAATGTGATTTACGTCAGTGATGACAAAATCTACAAAGATATCCATTTTACAACGTGTATTATCCGGCTTTTAAAAAGATACAGGCTTCCGTACTGCATAAGACATCAAGGAAGTTTTTAAGCTGGAATATCTTAAAAATATTGCGTAACTCGGGACAATAAATAGTTATTTGTTGATTTTCTGCGCAACTCTGTACGACAAATACAATCGCTTTCGCAATTCTAGATTATTAAATAAAGAGTAACTATAAAAGCCGATAAATATTCAGACATTTACCTTAGTATATCGTCTTCAAAGCAGGATCTAAAGACGAAATAGAAGACTAACATCTCAATTGTGTTATTATTTATCGTTTAAAATGGCCGAAAAAATATATTATCTGTTGTTTTTTTGTGTCGTTTTTTACCAAGGAATTCTCGCTACATTGTCAGACAAGGATACCAGTAAGTAATATAAAATGACATCTGTTATGTTGTTGTAACTGGAATGAAGATGATTTTATACGGTATTAATTAGAAAACAGAATTAAATTATGAAAGAGTTTATGAAAAGAGTTTAAATTATGAAATACTTGCAGGGTTACCATTGGATATTCTCTCACGTGAACGACGTGTCATTAATCGCTTCCCAGGTGGACGAGTTACACCGTCGATTGAATCTGTTAATTACATTATAAAAATTAAAGAAGATTTCCGTATCGTTTGCGCAGGTGCGATACTTTCGCATTACTCTGTCATCACTGCTGCTTTATGTATTCCCTCGGTTTTATACAAATACAAAGTTCTCTCCGGCTCAGCAACTGACAGGAATTATACTTATCACGATGTAACATCGAAAGCACTACATTACGGAAATTCTCCACATCAACCAAATGACGGTATTGCTTTGATTACTATTGATCCTCCTTTCGAGTTTAGTAGAAAAACTGGATTTATTCAATTGTATGCAGGGCCTTTACCTGTGGGTACAATGGTTACTGTTGTTGGTTGGGGATTTCAACATCCAATGCTGTAAGTTATCAATATTATATATAAAATATATTGAACATAGTTCTTAATTTATGGTAGTAACTTCTAATAAGTATATCAAAATTTCTTTCCTATTTCAGGCAATCAACGGAAATACGAGCGAAACTGCGCTCTATCACTTTACCAATAATGAACCATAGAGAATGTCAAAATCTCTACCAACATTATTTTCCTATTACGGCGAAACATATTTGTACTCATGATGAATTACAATGCTGTGCCGCTAACGATGAAGGTGCTCCTTTAATTTTTCGAAATAAGCTGGCTGGAATACACGTTTTGAAAGGAATAACTCGCGGTCAAAGAAATCCTGATGTTTTTATAGACATTCAACGTCCCGAATACCATCAGTGGATCATAAATAACACTCTCTTAATGTGAATCAGCGAACATTCACTGCTTCTCAAATAATGACTATCGGAATCACTTGGACATTACGAAGAATAGCTATTTGTTTGACAAGTGGGAAAAGTAGGCAATTCCCGAAGAGTGTGAAGTTGGCGCCACGAGCCGAAGGCTACTTTCCCCACTTGTCAAACACATTACTTTTCATAGCGAGTCTGGGGAATTCGATTTTCGCCGCCGACGCCACCGTCGACGCCACCGCCGTCGCCACAGGCGGCGCCATCTTCGTCACCACTGGTTTCGTCATTGTCGTCGTCAATGGTGGCGCCATCTTCGTTTTCATTGGTGGCATCACCGGCGGCGCCATAATTGTCGCCATCGCCACTGTTGGCGCCGCCGGTGGCGCAACTGTTGGCGCCGTCGCCACCATCGTCGATGCCAACACCGCCGCCGCCGTCGTCGTGGACATCGTCGACGAAAATGGAACATCGGATTACTTTTCACACTAGTGCGGAAAGTGAATTACTTTTCACACTAGTGCGGAAAGTGAATTACTTTCCACACTAGTGCGGAAAGTGAATTACTTTCCATACGAGCTGGGGAATCGGCCACTTTCCGGAGTCTTCGGAGGGGCGGAAAATCGAACTTTCCCCAGACGTGCTATGAAAATATATTTGCAATGCTTCTGCATAAAAGTACAGTTAAAAGGGTGATGCCGGTGCAACTTTAGTTGTTTACACGTTTGGAAAGGAGAACTTTGTGGTCAAATAAATCCTGATGTTTTGATAAATCATCAATGTCCAGACTACATTCACTAGATCAGAGAAAACACTCTCTTAATGTGTATCCTAGAAAATTCACTGATTTCCACATAATAAACTTCGGTCGTCGGGAATCGAACCCTTGGCCGCCGGCTCGAAGCCCGATACGCTACCACTGCGCCACGGAGTCTGGGTACTAGAACGGTTATGGTCAGCCCTTTTCTGCACTAGCGTGACGCCATTCGTCGATCAATCTATGGAGAGGAAGGGGAATTTGTGTGTGACATGCTCACATGACGTCACACCTGGAAGTGGGGGAAGGGATGCATCTCAGTTACTTTCCTCATAACATAATCCGCAAAGATATCCATTTTACAACGTGTATTATCCGGCTTTTAAAAAGATACAGGCTTACGTATTGCATAAGACATCAAGGAAGTTTTTAAGCTGTAATATCTTAAAAATATTGTGAAACTCGGCACATTAAATAGTTAATTGTTGTTTTGTCTGCGCAACTCTGTACGACAAATACAATCGCTTTCCCAATTCTAGATTATTAAGTAAAAAAAGACTATAAAATCCGACAAATATTCAGACGTTTTCCTTAGGATATCGTCTTGAAAGCAGGGTCTAAAAACGAAATAGAAGACAAACATCTCAATTGTGTTATTATTTATCGTTTAAAATGGCCGAAAAAATATATTATCTGTTGTTTTTTTGTGTCGTTTTTTACCAAGGAATTCTCGCTACATTGTCAGACAAGGACACGAGTAAGTAATTATAACATATGTTATGTAGTTGTAACTGGAATGAAGATGATTTTGTCCGCTATTTATTATAAACAAGAACGAAAAAAAATCCTTAAAAATATTACGAAATCATTTAAATATCAGAAAAATCTGTCGAAATCACCTAAAATTATTAGAAATCCCATACAATTCCTTAAAATCTCTTAATACTCTTACAAAGCTTTTAAAATCCCTTAAAATTCGACGAAGTATCCTAAAATCTCATAAAATTCTAGAAAATCGTTTTAAAATCCTAAAAAGCTTGTGAAATTCCTGAATAAAATTCCCTATACAGTTTTAAATTCCTTATTTAAATCCCACAAAATACATATTTTAAAAGTCATAAAAGTACCTTCAAGTCCGATTGAAATCTGATCAAAGTCGTGAAAAATTCTAAAAATACCCAGAAACTTCTTGAAATTCTTTAATATTCTACCATAACATTTAAAATACCATTATCTCCCATGAAATCATTAAAAATTCCATAAAATTCCCTTAAAATTCCTAGATTTCCAATGTACCTATTTTGAGTTTAGACTCGTGACAAAATGATTATTAACGAAACCAAATTCAAAATTTCAAATTCAATTCACGCGGAATTTACGATGCGGCAAATATCGATATTACGATATTTCGACTTCGACTCAATCATCTTTTTAGAATAGAGTACAGAATTAAGAGTTTGAGTTATAAAATACTTTCAGATTCATCATTGGATTTTCTCGTACGTAACAGGCGTGTCATTAATCGCTTGCCAGGTAGACGATTTACACCGCCGATTGAAGCTGTTAATTACATTGTAAGAATTAAAGAAGAAGCGCGTAACATTTGCGTAGGTGCGATACTTTCGCATTACACTGTCATCACTGCTGCTTTATGTGTTCCCGGGGGTTTATCCAAATACAAAGTTCTCTCCGGCTCAGTAACTGACAGGAATTATACTTATCACGATGTAACATCGAAAGCAATACATTACGGAAATTCTCCACATGAACCATATGACGGTATTGCTTTGATCACTGTTGATCCTCTTTTCCAGTTTAGTAGAAGAACTGGATATATTCAATTGTATGCAGGACCTTTAGCTGTGGGTACAATGGTTAGTGTTGTTGGTTGGGGATTTCAACATCCAATGCTGTAAGTTATCAATATTAAAAAATAAAATATATTGAACATAATTCTTAATTTATGGCACGGATATATGAAAATTTTTTATTCAACCTATTCGGTAAATGTTTGACAGCCATCACTAAACTAAAAGTTTGTTTTCTTTTCCATTTCAGAGGAGCAACGGAAGAACGACCGAAACTGCGCACTATCAATTTACCAATAATGGACCATAGAGAGTGTGAAAATATCTACCGAAATAATTTGACTATGACGGCGAAACATATTTGTACTTTTCATACTGAACAATGCTGTGCCTTTCACGATGAAGGTGCTCCCTTAATTGTAGACCGTAAGCTGGCTGGAATACACGTTTGGAAAGGAGTAACTCTCGGTCAAAGAAATCCTGATGTTTTTATAGACATTCAACGTCCCGAATACCATCAATGGATCATAAATAACACTCTCTTAATGTGAATCAGCGAACATTCACTGATTCTCAAATAATGACAATCGAAATCACTTTTATATTAAGAAGAAACATATTTGCAATTATTGTGCATAAAGTTACAGTTAAAGGGGTGATGCCGGTGCATCTTTAGTTATTTGCATGTTTGGAAAGGAGAACTTTGTGGTCAAAGAAATCCTGATGTTTTCGTAAATCATCAATGTCCAGAATACATTCCATAGATCAGAGAAAACACTCTCTTAATGTGTATCCTAGAAAATTCACTGATTCTCACATAATAAAATCCACCTGGAAAAAAAGATAATGCGATAATCTTCAAAGAAATAGCTGTATGAAGTATGCAACATAAAATTATATTCATTACCAAATATCGAATTGTTTCTAGGCTGCAATATCTTAAAACTTTTGTGAAACTCGGGACATTAAATAGTTAATTGTCGTTTTTAATGCGCAATTCTGTACAACAAATGCAATCGCTTTCATAATATTCGAATGACAAATAAATAAAGATTATAAAAGCCGAAAAAAAACTCAGATATCTTCCATTTGATATCGTTTTCAAAACAGGATCTAAAAACGAAATAGAAGACCGTCATCTCAATTCTGTTATTATTTATCGTTTAAAATGTCCGAAAAAGTTTATTATGTGTTGTTTTTTTGTCTAATTTTTCACCAAGGAATTCTCGCTACATTATCAGACAAGGACACCAGTAAGTAATATAAAATCACATATGTTATGTTGTAACTGGAATGAAGATGATTCTATCCGGTATTTATTAGAAAACAGCATTAAATTATTGAAAAAGTTTATGAAAGAGTTTAAATTATGAAATACTTGCAGGATTATCATTGGATATTCTCTCACGTCAACGACGCGTCATTAATCGCTTGCCACGTAGACGAGTTACACCGCCGATTAAAGCCGTTAATTTCGTTGTAATAATTAAAGAAGACGCGCGTAACATTTGCGCAGGTGCGATACTTTCGCATTACTCTGTCATCACCGCTGCTTTATGTATTCCCCTGGTTGTATCCAGATACAAAGTTCTCTCCGGCTCAAACACTGATAGTAATTTTACTTATCACGATGTAACATCGAAAGCAATGCATTTCGGAAATTCTCCAAATGCACAACATAACGGTATTGCTTTGATCACTGTTGATCCTCCTTTCGAGTTTGGTAAAAACAGTGGATATATTCAATTGTATGCAGGACCTCTACATGTGGGTACAATGGCTACTGTTATTGGTTGGGGATTTCAACATCCAATGCTGTAAGTTATCCATATTATATATAAAACATATTGAACATAATTCTTAATTTATCGTGGTAACTTCTAATAAGTATATTAAAAAAATAATTTCAGACAAGCAACGGAAGTACGAGCGAGACTGCGCACTATCACATTACCAATAATGGACCATAGAGAGTGTCAAAATATCTACCAAAATCAATTTGCTATTACGGCGAATTATATTTGTACTTATCACGATGAGCAATGCTGTGCGTTTAACGATGAAGGTGCTCCCTTAGTTTTAGACCATAAGCTGGCTGGAATACACGTTTTGAAAGGAGTAATTCGCGGTCAAAGAAATCCTGATGTTTTTATAGACATTCAGCGTCCCGACTTCAGTGAATGGATCAGAGCTAACACTATCTTAATGTGAATCAGCGAAATTCACTGATTCCCAAATAATAGCTATCAAAATCACTTAGACATTACGGAGAAACATATTTGCAATTATCGTGCACAACAATTCCAGGGGTGATGCCAGTGCACCTTTAGTTGTTTACACGTTTGGAAAGGAGAACTTTGTGATCAAAGAAATCCTAATGTTTTGATAAATCATTAATGTCCAGACTACATTCAATAGATCAGAGAAAACACTCTCTTAATGTGTATCCTAGAAAATTCACTGATTTCCAAATAATATAAACTTCGGTCGTCGGGAATCGAACCCTTGACCGCCGGCTCGAAGCTCGATACGCTACCACTGCGCCACGGAGTCTGGGTACTAGAACGGTTATGGTCAGCCCTTTTCTGCACTAGCGTGACGCCATTCGTCGATCAATCTATGGAGAAGAAGGGGAATTTGTGTGTGACGTGCCCACATGACGTCACACCTGGAAGTGGGGGAAGGGATGCATCTCAGTTACTTTCCTCATAACATAATCCTATTATAAAAAGAACATACTTTCAGCTAACTTCATAGCGTTACCTCAATTTCTGACGTCAGCGTTACCACTGGTTACGCATGAAGTGAGCAGTAAGCCTAATGACGTAAAATATTTCAAATACGAAAAACGCGCGCTCAAGCGCGCGATTAGACTTGTGTAAGGAAAGTCAAAAGAATTAAGGAATCAGGTGAAATTATAGGAGTTGAAAGTGATTCGAAGTGATTTCATAATAGTTGTTAAGCATTAGTCAACATAATTAATGAGATTTACGTCAGTGATAACAAAATCTACAAAATATCCATTTTACAACGTGTATTATCCGGCTATTAGAAAGATACAGACTTACGTACTTCATAAGACATCAAGGAAGTTTTAAGCTGTAATATCTTAAAACTATTGTAAAACTCGGCACATTAAATAGTTAATTGTTGTTTTATCTGTGTAACTCTGTACGACAAATAAATCGCTTTCGCAATTCTAGATTATAAAATAAAGAAAGACTATAAAATCCGATAAATATTCAGACGTTTTCCTTAGGATATCGTCTTCAAAGCAGGGTCTAAAAACGAAATAAAAGACTAACATCTCAATTGTGTCATTATTTATCGTTTGAAATGTCCGAAAAAATATATTACCTGTTATTTATTTGGGTCGTTTTTTACCAAGGAATTCTCGCTACATTGTCAGACAAGGACACGAGTAAGTAATTATGACATATGTTATGTAGTTGTAACTGGAATGAAGATGATTTTGTCCGCTATTTATTATAAACAAGAACGAAAAAAAATCCTTAAAAATATTACGAAATCATTTAAATATCAGAAAAATCTTTTGAAATCACCTAAAATTATTATAAATCCCATACAATTCCTTAAAATCTCTTAAAACTCTTACAAAACTTTTAAAATCCTTTAAAATTCGACGAAATATTCTAAAATCTCATAAAATTCTAGAAAATTGTTTGAATATCCTAAGAATCTCTTGAATTTCCTAAAAGTCACTTAAAATCATTAAAAATTCATATAAAAACCTTCAAAATCATTAATCTCTTGAAATCCATGTTAAAATTAGTGAAAATCTCTAAAAATTCCATGCAATCCTTTAGAAATGTTTCAACTCTTAAAATCTCTTAAAATCATTAAAGATTTCATCAAATTCCATGAAATCCTTAAAAATATTACGAAATCATTTAAATATCAGAAAAATCTCTCGAAATCACCTAAAATTATTAGAAATCCCATACAATTCCTTAAAATCTCTTAAAACTCTTACAAAGCTTTTAAAATCCTTTAAAATTCGACGAAATATCCTAAAATCTCATAAAATTCCACAAAATCGTTTTAATATCCTAAGAATCTCTTGAATTTCCTAAAAGTCACTTAAAAATCATTAAAAATTCACATAAAAACCTTCAAAATCATTAATCTCTTGAAATCCATGTTAAAATTAGTGAAAATCTCTAAAAATTCCATGCAATCCTTTAGAAATGTTTCAACTCTTAAAATCTCTTAAAATCATTAAAGATTTCATCAAATTCCATGAAATCCTTAAAAATATTACGAAATCATTTAAATATCAGAAAAATCTCTCGAAATCACCTAAAATTATTAGAAATCCCATACAATTCCTTAAAATCTCTTAAAACTCTTACAAAGCTTTTAAAATCCTTTAAAATTCGACGAAATATCCTAAAATCTC
>UCOK01019682.1:0-91807 GCA_900474325.1 Synergus umbraculus | reverse complement strand
GATCTAGACCGGTTCCAAGATGATTCCAAGCCCGTAAATCTTTGAAAACTCGATTTAAAAAAAAAAATGAATTTGAAAATCATGTTCTTTTTTGTTTCAAACTGCATTTTTCTGACAAAAAATAATTTTTTTCGATCTAGAACCGGTCTAGATCGTTGACGTGATGTCTGAACTTAAAGAATATGAGGTTGTGAAGTCATTTTGAACAATTAGAAACGGCAAAATGGCGCCCGAATTGCAAAATTTTTGCGGAAATTTCATGAATTTTTTTCTCAGAAACGAAGCACTTTACCAAAAAATTACAAAGAATAAAAAGTGCTTAGAATTGGACAAAGAATACACCTGAATTTTTCCAAAACGATCCGAGTGATTTTTTCGTTTTGAAAATTGCCTATTTTTTTTTCACTCGGATCGTTTTGGAAAAATTCAGGTGTATTCTTTGGCCAATTCTAAGCACTTTTTGTCCTTTGTAATTTTTTTGTAAAGTGCTTCCTTTCTGAGAAAAAAATTCATGAGCTTTCCGCAAAAATTTTGCAATTCAGGCGCCATTTTGACGTTTCTAATTGTTCAAAATGACTTCACAACCTCATATTCTTTAAGTTCAGACATCGCGTCATCGATCTAGACCGGTTCCAAGATGATTCCAACCCCGTAAATCTTTGAAAATTCGATTTAAAAAAAAAAAATGAATTTGAAAATCATGTTCTTTTTTGTTTCAAACTGCATTTTTCGAACAAAAAAAAAATTGTTTAATAATTTGAGTGATACCACCGGAAAGGGCACACTTCAAACTATAAGTATACATTTTTTTAGATTTGTTTTTCTCGAAATGGAATAGCTATGAGCGCGGGAAGAGGGGTGTCCAAGATGTGTCCGGTTGGACGTTAATGGGTTAAGAGGTTTTTAGGAATTTTAAGTGATTGCAAGAGATTTGTATAATATTGAAAAGATTTAGTTGAATTTTAAAAGGAATTCATGGAATTTAAAGAGATTTTTATGATTTTTAAAAAATTCTGAAGTTTTTAGGAATTTAAAGTATTTCAAAGGATTTTAAGGATATTTAAAAAGATTAGTAGAAATTGAACTGATCTCATGAAATATTAACAAATATGAAGGGATTTCGTCGAATTTTGAGATTTTTCTAGGAATTTCAAGAAATTTCAATGATTTTAAAAGATCTTTTCAGAAGTTGTTATAAATTGGATAGATTTTTACGAATGTTAAATGTTGTAAAGTGATTTTAAATTTCAAAAGATTTAAAGTGATAATACAATATATAATAATATTATTTAATTAAGAAACTCATTAATTTTCTCATTTTTATATTTAAAAATTCACTACAATATGACAGTATAATTTCGGAAATATTAGAAACATACATGAATTCTAGAAGAAAATTCTTGACGCTATACAAAAAATAATTCAATATCTCGAAATCGAAAAAACATTATATATCAATTTTCAATTGACTTATGCTTCGCCTACCACTGGAGGCTTCTGTTTCTTGAGTTGTTTCCAATGTTTTGGCTCCAGGTCCATTCAATTTCACATGTGGTATCAGAGCTTTGATGTGATCTTTAGCATCTTTGGCAATTATCGACTGATCCAGTAGAAACTTGAATAAACCCTGAATAAAACTACCTTCAGTTTTGTACTTCTTGAACGGGAAGTTGTTAATCAAACTAAATATTTTCGAGTTTTCTGTCAAGTACTCCATCAGATCATTATAATCATTCTTATTTTCATTCGAGAGCTTGTCAAAATCTATAACATTTGATATCATTTGTCCCAGGTTAACTTTCAATTTGGTAACTACGACCTTCTTGAAGACCCAGGGAATCGGCAAAGAACCCTTTTTTATATCAAATACCTGTGAATTATAATATTCACATGCTGCAATTATCTTCTTATCAATTTTTCCTGTTGTATTCAGAACTGCATTCAAAATCGCTTTCAGAAGATCATTTTGGCTAGTACTAGGGGTAGGTTTCGGAATAGGCAAGACGTCAAAAAGATCCTCTCGCTGTAGCAGCTTCTCTATTATAATCCACATTTCCTTTTCCTGTTTGTTTTTAGGAGGAGGCAACAATTCTATCAAAACTGTCGTGTTAGGTTTCATTTGCGGTTGTTGTTCTAAAACACGTACCACATCCACATAGTCAATCTTAGTGAAAAACGTTGGTATCACTATCGCCCAAACGTAGCCTTGAATAATTGTCTTCAAGTGTGGCTTTGCTGCAATTGCAGGAAGACTTGGAAGCTTTTGCAAAATTGCAATCAGCAACATTCCTTTGCTTGGATAAGCCTCAGGTTTGAAGTTTGGAAGAAGTTGAGAGATTTTCCTTGCTGTTAAAATGACTTTCAGCTGCTGGATGTACTGCCCTTCAGAAGTGGTAGCTTCTACACTAGGCAAGAGACCTTGATAAGGATTCTTGGGATCCACAGGTTCCCTCAGTCTGTTTGGATCCACAATCACAAAGACCAACATTCCGTTGGGAAGACTCGAAGGTGGTTTGATAGAAATAATACTTTTATATGGCTCAGCCATATTGATTATTGAATAAAGTTTCCCATCCACCGGATATATTTTAGCGACCTTCAGAACAGTTGGAAGTGTGATAACAGCCATTAAATTCATTCCTGATAAGAAGGTCTTGATAGCAATCATAAGTTGCCGGTTCGCTCGTATTAATGGATTTGATTTTACCCGAACTAATAAAGTTATAACGAGGGCACCAGTTGTTGGACACTTACCAGAGTTGATTAAGTTTTCTGGACTGGTACCTAAGATTGGCGTTAGGTCACTGGAGCCGATTGTTTTGACGATTTGAGCTAGAATGTTTGTTTTAAAATCTTGAGTCATGCTGCTGAAGGGATCTTTTATTTCAGGAGGTTTTAAAATCACGGTTACAGAAGGGATAGTCACTCTAGTCTTTCCTGGATTCACTCTAAGTTCAAGGTTGTCGAGAGTTGGAACATTGTCCTTGCCTACGTAGACTATAATATCTTGGATGGGAGTCACCATTGGTGGAAGTAAATTCATATTTGATGCCCAGGTCGGATTTCCGGTTATCATTTTCTCACTTCCAGAAGGTTCTGTTGGTATTTTCACTGTTGTTATTTCTGTAACTGTAGGTTTCTTTGGTTTTTTCCTGGAATTGATATTTCCGTTATAATTGTAATTATAATTGTAATTGTAATTCCCATTCACATTCTCGTCACTCGAATTGATTTCCTTCCATTTCTTCGGAGGTTTACGCTTTTTTCGACTAATCTCTATGGGTCTAGTAGCCACAGTTATGCTCTTTTCCAAAGAAATAATTTCACATTGAGTATCGATTTGCTTATCAGACATGATTATTTGCAATTTTTTAACAATATTCTGCATCGCGGGAGGAATTTCTGAGTTTTGAGTTATCGTTGACAATGTTTCGTTCAAGCACTTATCAGGAGTACAAATGTTTGGAGTTAGCTTATATATCATGGGTTTTATATTTGGATTTGAAAGATAGATAGAGACTGCCTGGTTGTAGAGTTTATTGACATTTGGATCATAATAAGGACTGTTCAGATATCCGATTAATGTTAAGAATTCAACTTTACGTGGAGCTAAACTGAATTCTTTGTATTGTCTGTTCATTATCAAAAGAGACAAAAGAGCAGCTGCTGTTCTTGCAATCACTCGGGATTTTTTGGGAATTGGTTGTTGAAGTTTGGTGAGGAAGGCGAGCAGTAAGTCATTAGGATTGGTGTTTTGAAGGATTTCACTGTCAGTTAGCATCCACGATTCAGGAATTCGACCATCTTGAACATATTTCAAGACTCTATTCTTCAAACAAATCGTTTCCGGACTGTAATGTTTGGGCACGATGAGTGAGAACAGTAATTCGATGTCCAGTTTCTTCTTGGTGATTTGATGAACAATTGGATAATCAGGATTCACGTGAGTAGCGATCACAGGTTTCAAATTGACCTCTATGTAAACAAGAGCTTCTTTAATCGATCTTGGAACACTTTGAATCACCAAAATCTTCCTGATAATAGTCTTGACAAATAGGTAAGGATCACTAGTCACTGGTTGTAGTTCAATTTCCTGCCACCCTGGAATTTCTTCCTTCCTCGTAACCTCCAGGATGAATCTGATATTCTCCACCAGAATTGGATCATAAGGAATCATTGGAAAGTTAGCTAATAAAATACCAAATATTTTCTGAGAGAAGACGATTTTCTGATGTTGTATGTCTTGCACAATTCTCACTAAAATCGGACCCAGGACATCTTCACCTGTTCTCGTTGGAAGATCAGAGGGTCTCATGACTACTTGGTTGATGACGTCTGCATTGAATTTCTGGACAATCCTGAAGTCACCGGAGCAAGTCGTAGAATTCGAAGTGATCCTAAGTTTCTTCTCCTTGAGTTGTTGGATCCAGAAACTAGCAGCACAACTAACATAAGGAGGCAGAACTTGCTTAAGAATCTGCATTATGGCTTTCAGTTGTTTCATGAAGCTGGTCATTGGTATTTTCGTTAACTGTGGTAAAACTGATTGCAAGATGGAAGGTTTGCTTCGAAACTCGGTAAATATTATATGCAAGGAAGTATATTGTGGTTCAGTTAGGCGGATCACTGTGTTTTGCAGCAAGCAGCCTAGCATGTAGGTGATAATGTCACGAATTTTTAAGGTCTGATCGAGCGTTCTTATGATGATAATCTTCATTTCTTTGGAATAAGGGTTTTCAGGGAGACCTAGAAGATCATGATCTCTCGATCTTTCTGAACCTGGAGGTCCTGGAGGTCGTGGTGGTCGGAACCATGCGGGTGGTCGGAACCATGCGGGTGGCCATCTGGGTGGCCACCACCATCCTGTGGGTCGCGATGGCCTTGCTGGAGGTCGTGGTGGCCCTTCTGGAGGTTGCGGTGGCCTTTCAGGAGGTCGTGGTGGCATTGGAGGACCTGGTGGTGGTGGAGTTGTAGTTGTAGTAGTAGGTTTAGGACGAGGACGAGGACGAGGTGGTGGTGGACGAGGACGAGGTGGTGGTGGACATGAAGGAGGTGGAGGAGGTGGTGGAGGAGGTGGAGGACACTTACAATGTGATTTCAACAAGTTCCATTTCCATCTCAAAAGTGGTACCAAGAAAAATCTTCTGTTGTTTTGATACATCTTATCAGATAAACCTTGCTTAGATGAGTATTTATCTTCTAGTGCAGAGTTGCTCATGCCACTTTCTTCATCTGGGTCGTCTGAATATTCATCTTTGAACTCAGAATCATTCATAAAACTTTGCCTAGATGAGCTCTGTGATGCATAATCATCCTCCAATGCATCATCGTTCAGAAAATCTTCTCCCCGATTGACTGGTTCATCCTGCGAATTTTCGTCTGATAGCTTCTTCGAATCTTCACTTTTCAGTATTTCATAATCGTCGTTGTCATAATTCTCATCATCATACTGATCGAAAGCGACCTGAAAAGGATCATCCAATCATTCATTACGACTATAATTAAAAGCCTTGTGCTTTGTTTCAAATGAGAATCAGAAGGTTTCTTCAACTTACAGCTCTTCGTTCTCTCCATAGAGTAGGCTTCCCCTAAAAATCAAGAAATTAATTTAAACTTTCTGTGGTTGAAGTAACAGTCAAAGTACACATGATAAAAATCACCTGGTCATTTAAGGATGAGACTAGACTCGTAGAGATTGTAAGAATCAAGATCCAAACAATGGTGAGAATTAATTTTCTGCGGGACATAATAGATTCCCGAGAGAAGACAGAACAAGTTTTTTCTCATACGTTTGCCGGAAATTTAAAAAATGACATCCAAGACTGTTAAAACAGAATAGGAGAATGAAACTGAGATGATTGATGATGAGACTTGGTCTTTATATCCAACAACGACTTTAATGTGTCATATTATTTTAATACTGCACTGCAGAGCATCAAAATTATCACAAGTGAATAAATGGATTTAAGATCAGGTCAGAACATTGTCTAGAGTCTGTTATAATCGAATTTTACCATTTGTTTCTGTTGCATTCCTTGTTTTTATCAATATAGCTACGCAATATGAATCGGGTTTTATGTCCGATTGGAAACATTCTCTATTAAAGAAAAATAATTGCTAAGGTGCAACTGATTGATTTCTTAAATATCAGACGCATTTCAAATTGATAACATCTGGTTCTGAAGAACGGTCTCTAATTTTATTGGTCCAGGTGGAGTTTAGTTTTAGGATTATAGTAGATAAATTATCAATAGATAAAGAATTGCATTAAAAAATTGCGTCATTCATTTTTTAGAGATATTTTTTTCTTGATTAATCGTGAATAAAAGAATTTTATGTACAGATTGTGATATTTTTTTAATAAGTTTAGGATATACTCATAATATAGATTTTTATGAGAAAATATTTGGATAAAATGCATTTTTGCTCTTAATTTCGTTGGGTTTTAATTAATTATTTATTAATTCTCTCAAACTGTCGATTTTATTGTAGAAGCAAATTATAGAGCTTTAAATATCTTTGAATCAATTGTACAAATCTTATAAATTATATAATAATATAATAATTAATCAAGTAAATAATTTGTGTGAGATGAAATAAAATATTTTTATTTCTATTAGAATTTGAATCAGGAAATAATGATTTGAAATAAATTATCTAATATTAGTCTATTTTGAAAATAAAATTTGTATTAATACATTATTAAATCACAATATTTATTAAGATTTGGAACAGCAATTAACAGAATATCAATAA
Source organism: Synergus umbraculus (assembly GCA_900474325.1). Lineage (NCBI taxonomy): Eukaryota > Metazoa > Arthropoda > Insecta > Hymenoptera > Cynipidae > Synergus > Synergus umbraculus. The sequence continues at coordinate 85,051 of UCOK01019682.1, read as the reverse complement.
ACATTGAAAGCTATTTACTTAAATACATATAGGTTGTGTCCTTAAAATCTAGTCTTTAATAATATGTAAATAATAATACAACCGATTATTTCTTATTCCTCAGATATAATTTCTTCTTATAATGTTTCAACGAATAAAAATAAAACTAATAATAATAAAAATAAATTAGTAAATGAAAAAAAATGTTTTATATATAAAAAAATAGTTTTTCTAATATAATAATTATTCTATAAATTTCGGTAATCGAATAAAAGTTTCTCTTTTTCAAGGTAATTTAATTTTTCTAGTCCTATAAACAGCACAAAAAATTCCTAGTCATTAATTACATCTTTCATAAATCTTATGATCTATCTGAAAAAAATTGAAACCTCATTTGTTGCATTTCTTTATTTGAAAAATTTCTAGATCGTATTAGATTTACTACACATTAATTTCAAATTTGCTTAAGGTTCGTCTGCCACTCGGAGTTCCTTGTTCGTTGAGCTTCAGAGGTTTGGCCCCAGGTCCCTTCAACATCACATGTGGTAACAAAATTTTGATACTGTTTTTAGCTTCCTGAGATATTATTGGCTTCTCCATCAAAAACGTAAACAACCCCTTGATGAAAGTTCCTTCAGTTTTGTAATTAACGATCGGAAAGTCTTGGCTCAGACGGAATATGTTCTGATTCTTTTGGAAATATTCCAACAAATCATTGTAAACCTTCTTATTTGTATTCGACAACTTGTTATAGTTGATCACATTTTCAATAATTTGGCCCAATGAACCGGAAAGAGTTATCAGATGTCTCGTTTCTAATTCCCAAACAACTAACAAGGCACCCCTCTTGATGTCAAACATCTTGTTATTGTAATATTCGCAAGCATTTACTGTCGCTTCATCAAATGTTCCTGTTGAATTGATAACTGCAAGAATAATAACCTTCAAGAGTTCCTTTTGACTCGTGTTAGACGTAGGTTTCGGAATTTGGATAATTTCAAACAAATCCTCTCGATCCAGCAAAATCTTCATGATCTGGAACATTATCCTCTCCTTGTCCTGCTTAGGCTTCGGCAGAAGGTTTATCAAAATTGCAGTATCCGGTTTCATGTGCGGTTGCTTTCCTAACACAGTTATAACTTCAGAATAAGGAACCTTCGTATAAAAAGCTGGTATCACTATCGACCAGATGTAACCAATGATAATCTTCTTCAAATGTGGATTTGCAATAATTTCAGGTGATTTCGGAAGCTTCTGCAAAATGACCATCAACAAAAAGCCTTTGTTCTGATAAGCCTCAGGTTTGAAGTTCGGAATGAGTTGTGAAATCTTGCTTATCTTGAAGATAATTCTCAGTTGTTGAATGTACTCCCCACCTGGAGCTCCAGCAGCAACATTAGGTAGAAGACTTTCATAAGGATTTTTAGGATCCACAGGTTCCTTCAGTTTATTCGGATCCAGAATTGGAAACACCAACACCCCTTTGTCAACCTTCACTGGTGGAGTCGCAGAAATGCTACTCGTGTGTGGCTCAGCGATATTGATTACAGAATAAATTGCCTCATTTTCAGGACGTATGTTAGTAACCCTTAAGACTGTTGGAAGAGTGATGACTGCAATTAAATCCATACCAGACAAGTAGTTATTGATCGTACTCATGAGTTGGTAGTTCACCTGTATCGAGGGATTTAACTTTGCTTTCTCTAACAAAGTGATGACAAGTGCCCCAGTTGTCGGAAATTTACCACTGTTCAATAAATCTGGAAGACTAGCGCCCAAAATTGGGGTGAGATTATCAGAACCAATCATCTGGAAGATAGGGTTTAGAATGTTGGCTTTAAAATCCTGATTCATGCTTCCGAAGGGATCATTGGCTTCTGGAGGCTTTAAAATTGCTATTACTGAGGGCATGGTGACCTTGGGGCTTCCTGGGTAAAGTTTAACATTTGGACAATCAACGGTAGGAACACCCTTCTGGTTTATGTAAATCGAGATGTCTTGGGTGGGACTCATCATGGGAGGAAGGAGTATGTTTGTTATCCAGGTTTGATTGATGATGACGGTACCTCCTCCAGGTTTTTGGGTAAAATGAGTAGTGTAGCCATTTCCATGGACGATACCGTTGCTTATTGTATTGACATTGTTATTTTCATTGACGTTGTTCATGCCGTTACTATTGATATTAGAATTAACATTGTTATTGACATTACCATTATCATTACCACTGGTTATGCCATTAACATTGTTATTTTCTTTACCAACGTTATTTTCATCACCGTTGCTATCCTCCTTACCAAGCAAATCATCCCCACCTTCTATATTATTATTAACATCATTATCTTCCGTCAAATTTTCTTTATCCTCTTCTCCATTATTTTTATCCTTAACAATTTTCAACAGTAAGTTGTTGTCTGTTTCAGTGGATGATCCAACAACTTTACATTTAGGATTCTTCGGCTTGAAAGGAATAACATCATACAATTCAGTGATGAGCTTCTCCATCCGACGTGGAACTTCCATATTCGTCTTCTCTATATTCTGAAGAATTTCTTTCAAACACTCATCAATAACAACACACTTCCCCTTTTCTCTCGGGACTAGTTTGGATATCGCACCATGCAAATCTGGTTTGTTAAAAATAATCTGCAAGACGTTGTTGTAAATCTGGTTAACATTCGGAGAGAATTCTGGATTGCTGAGGTAGCCAAGGATCGTCAGGAACTCGATATTCTTTGAAGCTGGAGCAAACTGCTTGTTTTGTTTGTCAATTGTCAGAACGGACAAGAGAGCAGTAACTGTTCTTGCCTTTTCGCTTTGTGGATTCGGAATATGTCTCTGAAGTTTGGTAAGATACGCGAGAAGTAAATCGTGAGGATTGGTGTATCGTAGTCGATCTTTTTTGGTCAACAGCCATTTTTGATTGAAGCTAGACTCCTTAAAATATTCCAAGAAACGATCCTTCAGACAAATAGTTTCTGCACTGTAAGCATTTGGCACAATGAATGACAGCAGTAATTCGAGAAGCGAGTTATCGTCGAGCTCTTGCATGATTGAATAATCAGGATTCACGTGATGAACTGATATAGGCTTTAAGTGGATCCTTATATAAATAAGAGCTTCTTTAATTGGTCGTGGAACGTTCTGAGCGATCAAAAGCTTCGCGATGATAGTATTGATAAATCGGTAGGGATCTCCAACAACTGGTTGAATTTCAATTTCCTGCCAGCCTGGTATTTCTGCTTTCAAAGTCACCTGAAGAATGTACCTTATATTCTCATCCAAAACAGGGTTGTAAGGAATCAGTGGAAAATTCGCCAACATGATGCCGAATATTGTCTGGGAGATGACGAACTTCATCTTCTGAATGTCATACAAAATCTTGACAAATGGTTTACCCAGGACGTATTCTGTCATCCTGGTTGGAGCATCAATGGGTTTCATGATTACCTGCTGTTTTAGGAATTGTACATGAATATCTTGAAGGATGTTGAACTTGCTAGGGCAAGTATTAAGCGGCATTTTATTCAAGTTAATCCTATTTTGCTCAATCTGGCGGACCCAGAAGTTTGCAGCACATCCGATGTAGGGAGGAAGAACTTTTTCCAGAAGTAGCATTATGCTTTTCATTTGTTCACTTAAGTTATAGGTCGGGACATTCCTGAGTTCTTTTAGAAGAAGATGAATGCTGGATGGTCTGTTTCGTATTTCGGTGTAAAGTGTATACAAAGAGGTGTATTGTGGCTCAGTTAGGAAATCAACAGGCTTTTGAAGCAAACATCCAAAAAGGTAGAGAAGATTTTCTCGAAGCTGGTGTGCAGACATCAGCGTGATGATAACATCTCTCGGATGGTAGTTGTTCCCTCTAGGAAAAACAATTCCCAAAGGATTTGCAAAGTTTGTAATGACAATTTTTGATGGTTGTATTGGAGCTGGTGGTTGTGGCACAACTGGAGGTGGAATGTTCTTATTTTTGCCAGATCTTGTTACCAAAATCCTTTTGCTAATTGAAGATTTCTTCTCAATAGGTTGCTGATCTTCATCAGAAATATCGTCAGCTAGCTGAAGTGATGAGAGACTTCTGATATCTTGATCATCTATGCTTTCCAATTCGTCATCATATTCGTCTTCGTCGTCATATTCGTTTTCGTAAATCTGAAATGGGGTTTTGGATTTGAGTTAAAAACATCATTCTATCTGTGAGGTTTATCAAATTCTACTTACATCTCTTCGTATTCTTTGAACAAGTGGTTCTCCCTGAAAGTAAAGAAATCTGTGTAATAATTTAAAAAATAATTACTAATAAATAATAATCATTAATAATAAAGTGAATTTTGGAAATTACCTGCAGGTACAGTGAAGAATTTCCGAGATTGGATGAAGAGGCTGCGAGAGTTGAGATAAAAATAATGACAAGAAGAATCGATGCTGTGTAGGACATGATCGATTCCACGGAGAATAATAAACGACTTTTATCTCATGCGTTTGCCGTAAATTTGAGAAATGATGATAGCCTATCCGAAGCGTGGAATGGGCCTAAAATATCGTATCAGAATGATTGGTGACTGAGGTGGCTGCTGATGAGCTTCTGTCTTTATATGCAACAACAATCGCACTGTGCTACCATGCATCACAATTATCCACAGGGGCATATAGTGAAGTGAATACATTGCCGGGAGCATGTTATTGCACATTGATAATTAATTGTTATTCCGTCGTCTCCCACTCAAAACTTATTGAAAATAACTTCTTTACTTAGTCGATTCTAAATTAAAGAAGAAAAGTGTAATTCGTGACAAAATGATTGTAATTTAATTTCCGATATTGATTGAAATTAAGTTGTAGCATTAAATATGTAATTAAGGTGCGAAAAAGAAATTTAGAGATCAATGAAATATTGACTTTAAATGTTCAAATCGAAGCGTGAAATGAAAACGTGGGTCTCTAGAATATTGAATTAAAATTATCGACACTTATCGTTTTATTTTAATACCTTGCTTTTTTAGTATTCCAATCTTGGTGCTAAGACAATAGTGACTTTTTTTAAAATGATTTTTGTTAAAGTATTGCAAAGTTGGAAGAAAGGAAAATTAATATAATGTAAATTAATAAATAATCAATCGTTATCACTTCTAATCCGTTCTTTTCGCACAATAATTATCTCAACAAGCTTATGAACTAGCCAACTCGATAATAAAATTTTATTCACAATGCAATCTGGCCTTAGTTTAATAGAATAAAAGTGCAATCACTTTACTTCTCACGAACAAGTCTTTTTCGAGTGATAAAAATTCACTATAAAATAATCCGATATACAATCGAAATTAGATTTTAAAACCTAGAAACTAAATCTATTGTTCTTATCTTTTCTTGTTTTTATGTCAAATTCTTATCTTTCGCATATTCTACGTGCGGATCTTAAATCTTGTCTTGTAAAGAATTTATAGTAGATATAGTACTTTCAATGTACAATTTTTACTATAAAATAAGATCCATGGATTTGATAGGTATTTAGAATTATAAATTAATGAATTCGGATAGAATTTGATAGGGGTAATGGATGCGAAGTGTGAAGAAATTTCCACCTAAGCTACCAATACCAAGAGGCAAATGCCTAAGTTTTATGATGTAGTCTCACTTGGAATCTTCTTAGAGTAGATTTATGAACTGTAAAGCCGACTAGAGGTTACCAAAGAAATATGGCTCTCTAAGGAAAAATAGAAGCTCGCATATAGTGAATAAAAAAAACTTGTTATCCTTGCTTCTACTAGAGATAAGCGCTTTAAAATTACTCTGGAGGGAAAAAAATCGAAATTTCGAGATTTAAAAATCTGTAATTGCAAATTTTCAGATTGATTAATTTTACACTCTCAAGTTTAAAAAATAAATAATTCTTGATTCAAAAATTCAAAATTGAATCAGTAATTTTAATAATTGTAGTTTTTTATCTGTTATAAACAATAATTAAATCAAGAAATTATTTTTGTGTTACAGGATATGGAAGTATAGCTCCAAGGTCAACATGGGCCAAAGTTGCAACCATGGGTTACGCCAGTTTAGGAATCCCCCTAACTTTGGTGTACTTATCAAGTGCTGGAGGTTTGTTATCTCGTTGCGCTCGAGGCGTTTTTACTCGAGCTCTTTGCTGCTGTCTGTGCTCAAACTGTGGATATTGTTGCTACGATGAGAGAAGAATGCAGGTACTAATATTTCTTCAATATTTTATCATTTTTCATGAGATCCTTCCTGTTTATTAATTGTATTTAACTAAAATTATTTTCATCTTCTAGCAATTTCTCATATTTGTGTAGTTTTTATTTTTTCCCATCCGTAATCACTTAAGGTTGTTGGAGCCAAGTTCTAATCTAAAAATTCCATTTCTTAATTTTACTCAATAAATATTAAATTTGGAATTTTTTCCCTCTGTAGGGTTAATCAATTTTTAATTAAAATTATGCGTACAGAGCGAGAAAAGATTTATCTATAATTTTCGTTGATTAAAATGGAGAATGGAATTTTGAGCTTAATACTTGGGTACAACGCCTTTAAAGTCACTTACAATCACTGCAATTACAAAAAATCACTGCGACCACTTAAGAGTCAATTTGTAATTACTTAGAACTCATCAAAATTCATGAAAATTTAAGTTTTTATTAAGGGTGTTGGACCCAAGTAAATTGCATTCTCCATTTTACTCAACGAAAATTATAGATACATATTTTTTCTCTCTGTAGCACTAATCTTTTTCCAATTCTAAGACTACGTACAGAGCAAAAAAATATTTAATTTCGATACTTTTTGCATAAAACGAAGAAATCAAAATCAAACTTCAAAATTGAACATTTTCATTTTATTGAAAAAATATTTGAATTAGATATTTTCTCGCTCTTTACGCATAATTCTAGTTAACAATTTATTAATTCTACAAAGGGAAAAAATTCCAAACCTAATATTTCTTGAGTAAAATGAAGAAATCGAATTTTTAGATTAGAACTTTGCTCCAACACCCTTAAGTTCTGATCTCCTTATTAATTAAAAACCATAGAAAGACCTGGTTTCTCTGCGAAAGTGGTCTAAATTTTCTCAAAATGATGAATACGATCTGACTCTGAAATTTTTCAGGAAAAGGAAAGACGAATGAAGAAGAAAAGACAACAGGAGGAACTCGCTCAACAGCAACAGCAGATGCAATTGCAAGAGCCATTTTATGTCCGAGCAAATGCCTCGACCTTCCCTAATGTCGAAATTAAGGCTAGTCCCAAGGATGAGGTCTCGAGCTTAGGATCAGGTGACAGACCCAATGTTACCATTCTTGCACCAATTAGTATTTGCCTTGGTGCAATGCTGTGCTATATTATTGGCGGGGCCTTCGCTATCCACAAGCTGGAAGGTTGGACTATAGTGGGTTAGTTAAATTGCTTTCTTCACTTTCAATATTATTCTTAATTTCTTTATTATTTTGGAAAAAGCTATAAAAAAATTAAAGTAATGAGAACAAAACTAGTGTTTTTAAGGTCTACCATTTTTAACAATTTTCTTATAGTTCTCCTAGTCATTTCAACCCCATTTAAATTTTTTGTAATAAGGATCGAGCTTATTGAAATTTCTTGTTGCAGATGCAAGTTACTTTTGCTTCATGAGCTTAAGCACAATCGGGTTTGGCGACATGGTGCCCGGTTCCTATCCTCATTATAACATTCACGAGTCAAAGAACATTACCATCTGGTTCTGTTCCTGTTACATAATGTCTGGAATGGCTTTGACAGCAATGTGTTTCAACATTCTGCATGATGAAATCGTCCATCGACTGAACCACCAGAATGAGAAGCAAGAACCAGTCAAGACCAGTCCCAGTGTTGACGAACTCACGTCGACGGATCCTTTTGCGCTCACGTCGTGACAATTTCCATCTAGCAATTTGTGCCATAGAAACGTCACGGAGGAGAGCCTCTGCGGCGAACCACCAATCAGTATCTTCGCCCATGAAAATGAAGTAAATATATTAAAAGACTCGTATAATCAGGTCGACGTTACCAGAGATTGTAAACCAATTCTCAAACTTGAAGACCACACGAGTCACTTGCCGGCTGTTTACACCCTACCGGAAGTTGACGAAGAGGCCGAGGAAAACACGGAAATGTAATTTTTACTGAAAGTAAGAACTCTCGTTGTAAAGTGCGTTTTCGGGTGAAGACTTCGTGCCTTCAGGATGTTGTTACTAAACCGAAATTATAATTATATTGAAAACCACATTAGCAAAGATGGAAAAAGACGAGATTTGTAGCCCAAATTATTTTTTAAAATTCAAGATGTAATTTCCGTAATGTTGAAAATTTTCAAAAATCGTTTAAGCTTCAAATTCCTCTTAAGCAGTATTTTCATTTTGTCCAGTTTCATTAAAATCGAAGACGTGTTTATTTAAAAAAAAGTTGAAACCTTTTGAATTAAAAAATTAAATGGTCTTTTTTTCTGTGGTCTTCAATATTTTTAAATATCAGAATACTTATGTATAACGCAAAGCAAAACTTGAAAACAAAAATATTTGCCTGGATTCAAAATTGTTAAACAAGACTAATTTACTGTGAGGATATTTTACTCGTAAATTCACTCAACTTTTGAAAAAATTGTAAATACTTTCCTTTTTCATAATCCAAATTTTTGTACTCATATACCTCATTTATGAAACTTGATTTCTAAGCTATCTTTAGGAAAAATAATTGAATATTAAGGAAAATTAGGTTCTGGTAAAAAGTGATTTTTTCTACGAGAATTAATTTTGTTTTCTTTTATAATATCAAGGTAGAGACAAAAATGCTGTACAACGTCCTGATGCTGAAATAGTTTGACGTAACGTTTCTACGAGCCTATCTAGATAGAAACTAAGTAAGGATTTTTATATATTTCCATACAATGGAGACCCTTGCGATGTAAAATAATTTTATAGTGACTTATCGAACCTCTACGATTTCCAGCCGTGCCACGGAACATCTGAGTCGAAGTCTAAAGTTAGTTTCCAGCAAACTGTCCCATAATCTCGAGTGTGAATTTGTCAAATCGGGATTTACGTGTAGACCAATGAAAAGTTGGAGAAAATTCAGAAATCTGGAGAAAAAGTATTGAAAAGATGATGAAATTGTTTTGAGGTTCGGCATCCCAGGCAACGGTCCCCGTCCGAACGGATGTACCACACTATAAAGTCGAATTCTATGCTCAAGAACAATAACTATTATATTCTTACGGCTAGATTGTAATTGGTACGTATAAGAAAATTGCGCTTATTCGAGTAGAGCTGTGCAAAATTAGTTTTTTATATAATACAGTAATTTTAATTAAATTCCAAAGTTTTCATTCCGTTGTCTTTACATATTTCTGTATTTTAAGGAGGAATGTAATTTTAAGCGAGCTACGAATCTTTAACGAGATTCGATAGAATTTCGTTACATTCAATTTTCTACAATGAATCAGTTTTATAAAAATTTATTATAAATATAAAAAAACGATTTTTTAATTAATTAAGGCGTTAATTAACGCACAGCTCTACTCGCGTTGTTTATTATTAATATTCAAGACTGCTATCGACGGTAGCTGTAAAATGTATACAGTTTTAAGGATTCAGTGTGTTGGCAGTGTAAAATAAAAATCGAATTTCCACTACGCGCGTGAGAGAAATGAAATAAAATTAAGTTGTTTACCTAAAACTGATCTACTTGTATGTATTTTCTTTATACGATGTTTTGTGCTGCACATGCTAAACGACTGACCATAAGTATTATAAATCAATAAATGAATAAATATGTAACTAAAAACATCTGCGTAGGAGGCCACTTTCGTTTCTTAACATATCATACGATAAGATCTGAAACGCCTGAAAAATGATTACATAAATCCAGAAATTGAAACCCCGAATGCGATCATTGGCAAAAATATTAGATATAAATAAATAAATAAATGTGTTTTTGGAGATGGTCTAAGACAATCGTGACTCTGTAATTAAATTTACGTAAACATGTCACTTTGGATTAAAAAAAACTGGATTGTTAAAAAACTATGTGATTTTAATTTTCTTGTGGCAGAAAAAAGAAAGAATGGCAGTCAATAGTCTCCACTGTTTAAGAATAAAATGTATAATAAATATATGTCAAAAGTAGTTTCTTTTGAAAATTATTGTTAAAGTTTTCGTCAATTTAATTTTCATTTCAAATATTCTACCCTGTTGTTTATCCTTAAATTTTATTTAAGGATTTTATTTATTTTGTTTATTAAGTTTCATTTTTATTGTAAATCGAATTCAACAAATCGCGTCCATTCTCACTTAATTAAAAATTTTTTGAATATGTTATTTAATAAATACACGCTCTCTTAACGATGTATTGGAAGCTTTCCAAGTTGGTTTTATTAAATCGATATCACGGAACTTCCAATAGCGTGGAAAATTGTAAGAAGAGAAAAAGAGACAAAATGGAAAAAAGAATAATCCAAGGAAGTTCTGGATATCTGGAAATACTTCATTAAGGTCGCAAAGAGATTTCCAGCACGTAAAGTCCTGGTTCGTTGCCTATATAAAATCCTACCCTCCTTTCCTTTGCATCCTTCTCTTCTGCTTTTCTTTTCCTCTTTCGATCTTTTTTTATCTTCCTTTTTCGTTTGCAGGTTTTCTTACACACCCAGGGGAAATATAACCGAGTCTCGCGTCCAAGACACTGTGGCGGCCGGTTCGAAAACTTTAGCCGCCAATTTTACGAGAGAAATTCCAATGAAAGTCAAACGCCATGGGAGTTATTTTTCTCGGTGTCTCTCTCCTGCCTTCCTTGCTCATCGAGCGAATAAAATGTGTTCGATTCTCTTCCTGTGTACGATTCTCATTTGGTAATGAAGTTACGTCGTCACTTTATGGCGAATGCTCCAGCGAACCGAATCTCAGTCGAAGCTCGAATCAGTGATCCCTCCATTGTAAGTTACACTTTCTCAAAGCTCGTTCTATTCCATAAGTGAGTTTCTCCTGAGTTGCAGTCGCTTTACTTTTATTTGCGACTGCCTCAGCACTTCACTTTTCGCGCTTCAATAATTCTTTTTTTTTTCCAGAGCTGCAAAAAAAATGTCAGATAGAGGAAAATGTCATTTGATCGAGTTCGATGCGTGATACCTGAAGAAGAGAGAATTGGATTGGATTTAAAAAAGTGCTCGTGTTTGTGCTAGCGAAAATTTTGAAGTGAAAAGTTTATATCTTTATATTGATCTTAAGTTCGTTTGGTCCTTAGAAATCTCATAGATGAATGAATATTAATATGAATGAATAAGTATGAATATGTATGAGTATGAATATGAATGACATGATTGAATAGTGAATATGTACCTTGAAAGAAAAGAACTTTGTTAGTTTAATGTAATTCTGATGTAATGAAACGTCTATTATAATAATAAAAATAATACATTCTCTGATGAGAATTTAAAAAATGTAAATCGATTGAGTTATTATTTACGAATACCTTTCTTCCTTAAGATTAGATTTAAATTATAACTTCTCAATTTGCTCTCCTCAATTTACTTAATTTTTTAAAAAAGATAGTCTGAGTACAGGCGAAAAAATTTCTTATTTTCATACTTTTTATCTAAGGAGACGATTGAATTTTGAATTTTGAGCCTTGCGCATGCGCATTAAGCGCAAATTCCGAATACCTCCTCGCACATTCTATTATCCTGATCCAATTTCTTAATTTCTACACCAGAAAATGCTCTCTGACATCAAATCAACTCGAATAAAGACGAAAATCCTTCATGGAGTATCAGGAGAATAGAACATGCGAAGAGGTATCCGCTGTAACAGGCGCCACGCCACGCGCATGCGCACTAAGTACAAACTCCGAATACCTCCTCGCATATCATATTCTCCTGATACAATTTCTTAATTCCTGCGCCAGAAAATGCTTTCCGACATCAAATCAACTCGAATAAAGACGAAAATTCTTCATGGAGTATTAGGAGAATAGAATATGCGAAGAAGTGGCACGAGTTTTGTACCATTTGCGCATGCGCCGCGCGCGAAAATTCAAATTTGTTTTGAACATGATAGTCGACGAATACCTCCTTGCACATTCTACTAGCCTGATCCAATTTCTTAATTCCTGCACCAGAAAATGCTCTCTGACATCAAATCAACTCGAATAAAGACGAAAATTCTTCATGGAGTATCAGGAGAATAGAATATGCGAAGAGGTATCCGATGTACCAGGCGTCACGCCGCGCGCATGCGCACTAAGTGCAAACTCCGAATACCTCCTCGCGCATTCTATTCTCCTGATACAATTCTTAGGATTCTGCGCCGGAAAATGGACTCTGGCAACGAATAAGCTCAAATAAATTCGAAAATCCTTCATGGAGTATTAGGAGAATAGAATAAGCGAGGAGGTATTCCGAGTTTGCACTTAATGCGCATGCGCGTGGCGTGACGCCTGATACAGCGGTTACCTCTTCGCATATTCTATTCTCCTGATCAATTTCTCTGTCCAATATACGGGAGAATCTCCCGCAGAAGATGTCAACTCTTATATTTAACTCTTATTTTAACTCTAATATTTACTCTTAAAGAGAATTATAAAAAAAGCTATCACATAATTTATAATTTTACTTTCAATTTTGAGTCAAAGGGTACTTTTTAACTTATCTTTAACTTATCTAAAGGGGAGGAAAAAATAAATACACAATAATTTAAGTACAAAATGTTGTTTATTTATCTTTAAAAAATAACATGAATACATTCGATACAATGAGTAGAGCGTAGATTACAAGTCGCGAGTCGTGACCTTTCTTACTTAATTTCTTTTAATTAATTATTTTTTGAAGCACAGCACTCTTTCTAAATATTTTAAAATATGAAATATGTTTTTCTATTCAAAATATTTTTAAAAAATGGAAGCTTTTGAAAGAATGAAGAATGCTTCGTGACGTTACATGTCATGTACAAAACTTATATATTACACAGGTGTGACATGCACGTCCATAATAGTGATTGGAGAAGCGTAGGATGAAAAAGAAACAAATGCATCGATGCAGCGATGTATCTCTGCCTCCTCAGCAATTTCGTACAGCTACATGTGCGATTTATGACTCGATTTCGATTCCATTTCGTTCTGCGGTTTGTTTACTTATTGGCATCCATTCAAGTAGATTTGGATTCGTACTTCAATTTTATGGTGATGCTTTTTATTGGGACTCCTTTGAAATTTCTTAGCTCTTTCAGCTGAAAATTAAAATTATAAAGATTAAAGAGCTGAATTAATTACTCAACTGAATTAATTTACTCAACAAATATTAAATTTGGAATTTTTTCCCTCTGTGAAGTTAATAAATTTTTAAACATAATTATGCGTACAGAGCGAAAAAATATTTAATTCAAATAGTTTTTAAGTAAAATGAAAATATTGTATTTTGACATTAGATTTTTAATTCTTCGTTTTATGCAAAAAGCAAAGAATTTAAATATTTTTTCGCTCTGTATACAGTCTTATATTTAAAAAAAGATTAGCGCTACAGAGAGAAAAAATACTTATCTATAATTTTCGTTGAGTAAAATGAAGAATCGAATTTTTAGTTTAAGGGCGTTGGACTCGAGTGTTTAACTCAAAATTCCATTTTCCCTTTTTCTCGACGAAAATTGTAGATAAATATTTTTTCGCTCTGTAGCGCTAATCTTATTTCAAATATAAGACTGCGTACAGAGCGAAAAAATTTTAAATTTCGATACTTTTTGCATAAAACGAGGAATTCAAAATCTAACTTCAAAATCGAATATTTTCATTTTACTTAAAAAATATTTGAACTAGATATTTTCTCGCTCTGTACGCATAATTCTAGTTGAAGATTGATTAATTCTACAGAGGGAAATAATTCCAAATTTAATATTTGTTAAGTAAAATGAGGAAATCGAATTTTTAGATTAGAACTTGGTTCCAACACTCTTAACACTTGGGTCCAACGCTCTTAAAAAGATTAAAACTTAAAAGCAAAGTTGGAACGTTATCACATTACTTTCTCAGAAAAAGATAAAACACTATCAAATTTTGAAATCCTTAAATATTCCCAATCATAAATTATTCAATTTTAAAGGAATCAAATTCAAGTATAAGAAATTCAAATTGAGCACTGAAAAACCCGTGCAATTCAAAGTTATTTTTAAGGGAATTTGAAAAGATTTCTAAATTTCAAGAATTTTCAGGGTATTTCAAAATATGTAGTTGAAAAAATCATTAAAATATTGAGGGAGCTCCTTACGAGTTACGTTGTAACTGTTACGTTACTATTACGAGCACATTTATTTCTTTTCCTGATTTTCTCAAAAAACGTCAAAAACAAAATTATATCATAGATATTCCATACTAATAAAAAATTATATAAACTAGAACAGTAATCTAAATGTCTATTTACAGTTTAAAAAGTTAATAAACCTCTACTTCTATATAGGTATACAAAGATCGTTTCAGTTTTTTGAGTAAATCAGAAATTACAGAAGAATATACATATATTAGCCGTCGATAATGTAAATCACAGTTGATAAATTCTTATCAACAGCCTGTACTTTTTTGAACGTATACTAAATCGATATTTGGAGATTCGCAGTACATTACATTATCAGCAATCGGTATATTACAAATAAAATTTAAGTTAACCAAATATCTAGCGTTTTTCATAAATAAAAAAATTATTTTATACTACAATTAATTAAAATTAAATATTCTATTCTATTTTAAAATCCTAAAGATTAGATTAAAAAAGGATTTAGGATTTCAAAACGAAAACAATTGAAGTTCATACAAAACTGTAATTCAGAAATTACGTATAATGTTCTTTTATTGCAGCAGGTTTTAAAAAATGATGTAATTTTTTTTGTAGACGACAAAATTGGACAAAACTGTCTGTAAAATGTGATGTGTGTAACGCTTTCACTTCACAAATATCTTACACGTTCATTTCTAATGACAAATTTGATAAAATTATTAAAAGTAATTACAATAATTCTTTCATTTGGAAATAACAAATATCATAGTTATTGTCGAAAAGACGGCCGTACGAGATATATTCTCACAATTAAGTAAGTACAAATTAAAACAATAGAGAATGGTCTCGCTGCTTATGAAATTTCAATAAATGGTCATTCATCGTCCAAACGACATATAAAACAAAACAAAATTAACCTTCAGAAGCGTCAAGTTAAGCGCAACAGAACGTTCCTTCGGTACCTTTTAAATTTAATTGACAATATTAATATAGATGTATACAGTTAGACAAAATCATTTGAATTTCAACCTAGGTTTTACTTTAGAACCGCAAGTCCAAGCGCGAGAGGAGGAAAGTTGTCGGTTCACCCTGCTTTTAACGCAGACTGTGAAAAGACTGAGTACAATTTTTCTATTGCGGACACCTTAACGTTTAAACAATTATTTGTAACCCACGACATTACTCATATCCTCATTGACAGACAATTACTCTAATTAGAATTCGTTATTTTGGCAACTCACGGTTCAGAAAAAATCTTCGTAACTTTATACCTATCGCAGCAGTCATATGTGCAGATTATCAGAGTAATTTGTATGTATCTCCCATTACTTGACATTATTACACACATTCGACGATTGTTTTGTTCTTTGACTTTACAAAAATTTATTTTTATATTTATATATATATTTGCGTTTTTTTTTAATATATATATAATACCAAAGTAAGAAAATACGAAACGACGCTAAGGAATTATCATTGAGTAATAAACATAAACGTAGTATTTTAAATTACAGGGTTGGGATTTTAGGCGAAGGGGTGGGTCGATGGTAGGGGCAGGGATGAGGAAACGTTAAGTTTACAGTAACTAGTAATATTAAAGTAGCAATCTTACAGATGATTTCCTTTTTAATATTATGTATAGTTGTAAATTAGTTTTTAACTGTTTATCATGTAAAAGGTGAGCTGCGCGTGTGTTTTCTGCCTTCTTCGCGTCGAAGGATGGTACAAAGGTGGCTGAGATCCATGAACACTCGACGGAATCGCAAGAGATCGACTCTTTCTCTCCCTCTCTCGTAAGGATGGGTGAGGCGTATTCAGTGGCACTGTTGTCCGTCAGCTTTATGCTGAACTTCTTTTTCTTTCGAACAGTGCTTACGGCTTCCCTACATCCATCAAAATCGCCTAAGTATAAGAAAGACTACACAAAAGTCAAAAAAAGTACGCAGTTCACCTTTCACGCTTAAAACATTAGGTCTTTAAATTCAAATCTAATAGTCCACGGAGATACAAATTTTGTATGTTTTCTTACTGGATTTTTAAAAGCTTATCATTGTGCTAAAAGTCTCGTTGAAAAATGCGAAGTCTTGAAAAACTCACCATAATTAAATAAGTCTTTCCGTTTGAATATTACTTATTCCCCCTACAAACACTCCTCTTGGCTTTTTCTGACACACCTTGCCACCTTCCGTTTGAATTCCGTATAGCTTTCCCTCCATTCTTTCTGTAATTTTAAAATATTTAGTTTTTCTCAATCAAGGGAGAGAAAAGAAATCATTTTTTGCGTTCTCAGTTATACTTTGTACGCAATCACATATATAGTTTTAAAAATTGTAAGGTTTTTAACTTACGGCGGCGTCTACATTGGCGGGACTTTCATCATTTGGATCAGCGAGCATGCTAATCACACTTATAAGAATTGTTTCGACGGTGTGAACTGGAAGCCACCGCTCTGAAGCTTTTTCATAGCCCCATTTATCATCTCCTGGTTCGTGCAAGATCGATATGCAAACATCACCATTCTTTTCGACTAAAAAATATTCCATTTTTGATCAGTAAATTATTTCGATTAGTCAAGTAATAGATAAAGCAAAGACTTTTGAAAAAACTTACTGTTTGGATGCCATATTTCTGTTATAAATTTCATTCTTGGAGGCCTAAGGGGATATTCTTTTGGAAATTGTAAGTGAGCCTTAAAAAATCCACCCTCGCTGCAACAAATAAGATAAATGCAAACGTTAAATTTGTCTTTAAGCATAAATTTCTAAATATATACTCAAAAAGTTTTAAAATATTTGAATCCATGAAAGTATTAAAGTATACATTCATTAAATTTAATTTGACTATATTGAAAAATCAATATTTCTCAATGTTTATCGAATTTTCAAAATATTGTACTTACTACAGGGTATCCGGAGGTCCAATAATAAGTACCTCCCATCGATATATATCATTGTCGTCTATGAGACCTGCTGAAAACCCTTCAACCGGGTTTTTATTCAATTCTGTAACAACAATTTTCATTCGTATTAGAATTTTGTATAGAGGACATATCTTTTCTATTAACAAAAATAAATTAATAGAAAAAAAAATACCGAAAAATATACGAGGGCTTAATTTCATGAGATGAGGCAACAACTTATTTATTGGGAGTCATTACTTTTGTAAAGAAAAAATTGAAAGTTGTTTTTATAAGAAAATTTCATTTATATAAATAGTTTCCATAATGGGTGAATATAAAATCAATTTTCAGCCTTTGATTACAAAATTAAAAGGTATACGTATATTTGTATAAAGAAATTATTTCAACTTGCAATTTTTTTCTGAACATTTCTACCAGAGCTGTTTTGCAGATAAAAAGAATAATTCAGTATTTATAAACACTGATTCATTGAGCTCACATTCTAATCCAACCAGAACTATGCTGTCTTTTTTTCATGAATCATTTACTTGGAATCTCTAAACATGTTTATTGTTCCCGAAAAATCAACTTTTCAACCACTTCTTAAAATTATAATCTGAAGTGGGGTTTCAAAAATATATTTAATTAAAATCACGAAAGAGAGATTCAAGTTTCTCTGGCAATGACATTTCTACATTTATTGAAATATCGAATTGAAAATTTCTAAAATTAAAGTAACAGCATGTACGTTTGTAAACGTACGTTTATTTACTTGGTCCCAAATATTTATGTACACTTATAATGCTTGAAAAGTTCTGAACGTTCAAATGAACGAATTTTTGTATTGATTGTATTTGTAACTACAAAATGTTTTTAAATATTGATTCATTTACATTGAAAATAATAAAGAATTAAATAAACTTGTAATCCTGATTGTTATTTTTAGTTGGTACAATATTTCTGGATAAAATATAATTTGAAAAAAATATTTTATAGAACAAAATGTATACATATTCAAACTATAAAAAACACTTCTATTTAAAAAATAAAGACCACTTCAAAAAATGTTCATAATCAAAACCAGTAATAGGACCTCAAGAATATAAGATAATGCGAGTAATTTCGCAAAATTATCATCCAATTGAGATTAAATCAGTCCCTACAAATATCGTCTTGTCTAAATACGTCACAGAGACCTGAAACGTAAAAACTTGAGGGTAATGGATCAATGCTTACAATGTTCGTTTCCGCAAATTCAAAGTCCAAGGTCAAAATTGCAAAATCAGTCAATCCTAAAAGCGTTGTCAGTTTGTCTCATTATTCAAACACAAGTCAATGTCAAAAGAGCAAACAGTTATTCAAGAAAAGCAACACAAATTCCAAAATGCCTTCCTGAAAAGAAAATTAACGTAAAATAGCAAATGAGTAATAGATGGGAATAAAGGCAATAAAGCCGATTAGAAGGACTCTCAAAGGAAGCAAACTCGTACAGCCATTATGTGCCTTGGACCTGCAAAATGAGAAATCGAAAGCTGAATAGAAATGGAGAAAGTGCAATAACGCGTAACTGTCGACTCGTTGAAATTTATAGGTTATGTGTGTCATTACTCCACGCGATACTTGAACTCGTGGTTGCGGGCAAGACTCGATGTCGATGACAGTCTTTGTCAAAACGGAGCAAGTATGGGGGTTAGGATCTCTCGGGGTCGACGTTTCCAACCAAGGTCACAGAGAGAGGTCAGTCAACCCTCGAACTAAGGTTTTAACTTCCCATGTGAGAACGAAGAGTCGTTTGAAGGCAATTGACCTTCACCAGAAAATGCTTTCGTATCCTTCTTTTTATCCGCAAACCGAATGCGGCTTCAGGAACGCTGTAACGCGCAAAATTCTATAAATAAACGTCCGATAATTATTTTCGGTATCCGGGGTCGCTTTGATGACGGCGGCGCACAAGCTTCTGTGGAAACAAGAGCTCCACACGCGTACGAAATGCGAAAACATGAAATGCTAGGTTAACGTTATTCATGGGGTACACCCGAACACCAAGACTTGCTCCGTATTGATTTTCACGCCCTGATCGAGCCAGGGAAAGCAGAATGGGTGAAAATTGCTCACAAAGGACCGCTGAGGATTTGGAGAGATGATAAAAGGGATTAAAATTCGTATTAGATGAGCACAAAGAAATTGCGAGTTCAACGAGAGCGGTAGCGAGGTCGCTTCGTTTTTGAGCAAAAATGAGAGCCTCGGTTTTCAAGAAACTTTCACACGCACTAAATCACACACTTAACTAGAATTGAGATTAACATTGTACCTGCTAATTGTTTCCTTAGTAGAAGAGCTGACTGTGGCTCTGACATTAATAAAAGTTCCTTTAAATAAGACTAAAGTTGAAAAACAATCACTTTTGACTTTACTGGAAAGATGGCTAGGTATGTCGCGGAAGCGGTGACTACGCATGCGTTTCTGAGTTAACATATGTTCTTCCGTCAAGGCGAGTGCGCATGATCGGCGGCACCGACCCGCCGTGTGCCGGTGGCGGGAGAATTTTGAAAGTTTGTTACCGACTGCAGAGTATTTACCATGATAATTTTGATGATGATAATAATAATAAAATAATAATTCCTACCTTACCATGAGTAAATTTAAATAGCGGTTGATAACTGATACCGGGTGTTTTTCTAAGTCGAGAGTATGTGTTACCATATAAGCACAAGTAGATTACCCGGGTGTTTTTCTATAATTTTTACTTTGTAAAAACAATAATAATACATAGCCGTCCGTGTTTATAATTTTGACACCAATTTTCTTTGTTGAAAAAATAAAAATTGTAGAAAAAAAACCCGTTATCTAAATTTGCTCATATGGTAATCATTCAGAAAAAATTGATTTTTATTCAAAATGACAAAAATTGGAAATGTAAATTATAAATCGACTTGAAAAATGAAAAAGAAAAATAAGAGTAAAATAGAGATTGAAGAAAAGGAGGGGATATCGAATAATCCTCGTGTCGTGTTTAATACAGGTTTTTTAATTTAGAAATCGTTCAAAGGAGACAGTGATATGAATAATATAATTATATATAGATATATACAATGAAGAAAATCTTCCATTTATATTTTGTCTGAGTAGCGTAATCGGACAAGTGCATCACTAATCCGAATTTGTGCACCGACAGAATTCACCTACGAAGTAACTTAATTGACTTTTCAACGCAAACTTGTTTACAAATCAACCAACATAAACAATAGCATAAATCAACGTTTCACATATTCCATGATATCGAGACCCTTATCATTTTTATAATTGAATAAAAAATAACTAATTTTTCGATTAAAATATCAGACAAACGCAACTGTTTTTTTTTTTTTCTACAAAGTCTGTTGCTCGTGCACTTTGAACTTGGATTAAAAAGAGTTACAAGTGTGTAACATTGAGGATCGTTCTGCTCGATTAACACCTCAGAGCTAATGCAATCTTATAATTGTGCATTTTACTGCTTTTCCTTTTGATTCGCTATATATCGATACGCCTTTTTTTTATTTTTTGTGTGAAGAAAAATCGCGTACGGTCTCAACGACTACGAAACGGCAATAATGAATATCGATCACCAGCGATTGTAGATTGTATTTTTCGTGGAAGATATGGATGCTAGTTTGAATGAAAATTTTCGCCAAGAAACGCTGTGCGTAATTAAGGAGATGTCAAAGATCCTTACAAGCTAGATCGTCAATAAATCTCTCATATATCTTCAATATTTTGTATACCTTATTTATTTCTTTTATCTTCGTATAATAATCATAAACGTACAATTTAAAACAATAGTGCAATAGTGTTTATGCAATGTACAGGATACTCTTTAAGCTATAATACAGTTCGAAATGAAATACAAATCAATAAACTATTACTGCAGGTAATCCTTCCTTTCTGCGTGTGAGTGTTTTTTTTTTTCATTTAAATACATTATTTTCACTACTGGATGACAATGTCGTTATTGTTGTTCTCCGTTTTATTATTTTTTTTGATCATACAATCTTATCAGACCCCAGCGATCGCTTCACTCGAAACGCGCGAAAGGGACTTTTCCATAATCTTTCTGAATGTTCTATCTACATGCTTTTTATAGTTTGTAAAATATTCATTATTACGTTTTAAGATATGATTTTCGCCTCGATCTCGACGCCAACGGATTATTCTCGCAATCGTCTTACGAGTCTCCGCTTCTCTTTTAATATATAATATACACCTCACTCTTCTTTCGAAGCTGTACCGTTTAAATAATTAAAGCTATCGTCTTATCTATTTCCTATTCAGTATCTACAAAGAACCTAGTTATGATTCGACGAATGAAAAATTGTAGACCGTCCTCCGCCTTTAGTCACTTCACCATCAACCACTTCAACTCTACGAGTCAAAATCAAAATTCAAAATTAAACTAAAACACAACAAAAAGTCAGAAACGTTTGCCTATTCTCAGTCTTTCGTTTCTATCTGATATTTCCTTCATTCTCATTATAAAAATAAAAAAACGCAGCAACTGCTACAATATCGACGAGACTCTTAGGGTTGAGAGTGGTTCAAAAAAATGGATCCGGACTAACGGATTCAGCGTCTTCGTATACACAAACGAAAGATTGTATCGACAATCGAAAAACTGGAAGAATGTCTTTAGGCTAAGATGATTTAAATAATTTAGTTTGGTATTAGTGGTCTGAGATCGTATTTTGTTTCTTGTTTCTCTTGTCCGACCGGCGAAGGTCAGTCGCCAAGACCAGAAACGCCGATCGTCTGACAATCCGGACATTTCTCTATTGTTACTAGGCGAGTTAGAATCATTAAGTTACAAGACGCTCTATGTACACTGATATCGCTTTTCTCGCAGTTACACTGCGTCGTAATAATTATGCTTGGTAAGAAACTAAAACGAGTAAAAAGAAAACATCGACGATCACTGGTCTCTCGTTTTACAATGCCCTTCCACTGTTTCTCTGCGCTTTCAAGAAAAAAAAGAACTCAGCTTTTGCGGACTAGAATTTAATCGGAAATTAATCGTGGCTTAATCTGGTAAATACTAGTTTGATTCGTAATAGCGACATCAACTTTTCCGTCTCTCATTCACACCATTTATACATATCGACATCCACACATTCTTTCACTCTCTCGCTCAGTCCAACCGCTTAGACTACTCACAATTTTTTTTCACATTTCTGTTAGGCATTAGTTTCGACGATCGTTTCTTGTATTTTTGTAGGCCTAAGTTCGCGTGTCTACGATCGTATCGTCGCTTGCCGATGACTGCATTCGCGTGCGGACAAATATGAGCCAGTTTACACCGAAAGTTTGCTACTGAATAAGATTTTTTTTCCTTGAACATAAGACATCTAAGAAAAGATACAAAAAAAAAAAAAGAAATAAAAATATATTATCTCAGTCTTATTTACTATTAAAGAGGACTGAATTGATCTAGTAATGGGTACCCACTAGGTAGCCAATTTTGTAAGAAAAACTGAGGTGTAAACTGTCTCATCTTGAGGATTAACTGCGTTAAGAGAGTACAATGTACAAGGTGTATATCCGTGTCTAATCCTGTCTCTGTGTCCGTATTTCTGTTCGTCTTTCGTACTTTGTACAGTTATTTACATGTGCGAGTTTAAGAAACTGCTCTACCAACTCGGGTGCGCCTCCCTAAGCTTTGCGTCGCCGGGGTAGCGAACCTCTGTCTTGTCTCCACCGTCGCGCCTAAGCTCTATCACATTGGCTTCTCAAGCCTTTTCGTCTCTCGATAACACAATAGTAATAATCGTTATAATATTTAATATTGACTTTAATCATTACACTGATAATTTAAAAAATTTTTCATCATGAAACAATCACCGCAAAGCTTAAAAAAATTATTTTTAGAGCTGAAAGAAGCTATTTAAAAAGATAAGTTTGTCAATTTCTAAAAAATAAGTTATAAAAAATGTAATTTGTGGATTGAAAATAATTTTTTTTTAAGTTGATGACGATTGTTGTTAAGTATCTAAAAGTAAAAAATAAAAAAAGAAACTTTCGAATGTTCGATTCCCGTTAAGTCTGACTCTTCTTTTGGCTAGGTCTTTACAATTCGCTATCGACGCGATAATAGCAATTGATAATGAGACTATACAACTAATTACAGGATAATTACAATAATAATAGTAATAATAACATTGGTAACGGTCTTACTCTTGCGCGATCTCGTCGAACGATTCTCTTTTCGCGCAAAATTCGTTATAAATACTCGGCAAGCAAGACGGACGAAGGGGTTATACATGAAGGAACAAATTTCCAGCATTCTTAACCAACGAAGATAAAACGAAGATACGTAAACTCGAGATGGGAATATATATTGTATATATATAATATTTAACGTCAACAGCTTAACGGCTAAAAAGGAGGAGGATGAGGGTCAATATAAACGATATAACATGAATCACAATTATGCGACGTCTCGCGTTTCCTTTAGCATCCCGCGAGATTCTCTTTTAAAAATTAATAATAACTTTGATCTAACAACTTGTTTACTTGGAGATTGCACTGATTTGCGAGAACCTACACACTTTGATTTTTGGTTAAAAACGCACAGGTTCTCTGAATTTCGAGCGAATCACAACGAACGTTGCTTGGAGCAAACTTCGACTCGACGATCCTTAGAATTAAAATAGGCGCGTTTCGACACTTTTCCTCAATCTTTGTTCGTTGCTCACAATATCGACGGAGAAAAATGTCCTGCTACATTTACAACAGCCTATTTTGTGGTAAATGCAACAACGGTTTGTCTGCTTTTACGATCCACAATATTTACAACAATCGTCACTTTACAGACGGCAACAAACTTTTTCTCCGTTGTACTTAAAAAGTCTCTTTGTAATAAGCTTTTGATTTTGCTCGATCCACCTGGAACGGCGCTGAACTTGGAACCCGATCAGTGATCCAGGTGTTCAATACGTATGAAACGAGTTTCTCCAAATGAATTTCTTGATTCAGGTTTCTCTCTCGATAATGCCCTGTCCTAGGCAGGACTCAGTCGTGACCGAATCCTATCGTTGGCTTGTTCGATAGAAAAAAAAAAAACTTAACTACGAAGACACGGAATTCATTAATAATCCCACGTCTCTTCAGGTTCATGTTTGACAACTTCCTTGGGACTTTCCTCCGTCGACTGCTGCGTCTGCTGAACTGAAGGTGGCCTTGGAGACGTTATGGGACTAGGGTGTCCAGATTTTGGACTCGGAAGCGGACTATCTCTGTCAGGTGCATTGTTGGCAGAGACTGAAGAAACATCGCTCTGGGCGTCTTCTTCAAATCTGTCCTGAACAGGAGTTGGCTCAACCCTGACGGTCTCCTCGGTTTCCCTTTTGACGCCGTAATCATCAGTCTGCATTACGCAAACACCGTTGATGATGACTTCGTCCCCAGTTCTCGCTGGCTCCTGCCACTCTGGATTAACCCACTGAGGAGCTGCGGGTTTCCGCCTACTCGACCTGCCAGTCGCGGGGGCGGGGGTTTCCGTCTGCTCTCGCTTGATGCTCCCTGCTGAACCTTCGGAGTCTTCGCTTCCCAGATTGCTCATGCCATCATCACCATCCTCGTCCTCGAATTCTTGCATCGGTTCCCTCTTCAAAGATCCCATCGAAAGATCGAGGCCGGAGCACTGTTCCTTCAGAGCGTTCCCAACAAGGGCAGCCAAGTTGGGGTTGAAGTAGGGAGGGTAGGTCATTGGTACATTGCCCAAACAGAGTCGTTCCTTCTGAATCTCCAGGAGCTTTTGATTCAGCAAGACCCTGAAGTGAACCGCGTCGAAAGGTTGTCCAGGTTCTCTCGGCGACTGGGGCTCAGGTTGACCATGTGGAGCCTGTTGTTTTAACCTCATTCGGTGGTTGTGGAACCAGTTCGTTATCGTTCGGGAAGAGAGACTCAACTCGCCAGCGAGGAACTCGATGGTGGAGACATTGGGGTAGGGATCGAGTGCAAAAGCGAGCCTCAAAGCTTCCTTCTGCTCCTCGCTGAAGAGAACTCGTTGTTTCTTTGCAGAAGTGGGACCGGGTCCAGGAGATGCGGAGTGGTAGAATTCCGCAGTGTCATTACTTGAGGTGTCTGAGCTGTTATCATGTCCAGGTCCAATGCTGCGTCGTCTCTTGTTCGCCTCTCGTCGCTCGTTCTTCAGAGCCTGGAGTCTGTCTACATTGTGGGGATCAGAAAGCCACAACTGCATTCTGATGAAGGGCTCCCTTCCTTTAATACTCAGCATGTGCCAAGGCTTTGGTTTACTGAGGAGTTCGCTGACTGATCCTTGCGAGAGTCCCAGGACAGCTTCCCCAAAGATTTTCTGGCCTATGTTGTTCGCTAGGAGAGCTTCCTTGATTTTCGTTGTGATCGTTTGGGTATCGAGATCCTGTGTTAGAGCAGCCATTTCGTAGACACTGGGAGAAATGTGCGGGTGGAGAGATCTCAATGGCGAGGGGTTCATCTGATGGTGGGGAGAGTGCAAATTTATTTGCTGTTGTTGCTGATGCTGTTTCTTTTGAAGCTCCATGTTGAGCTGGGTATGCGGATGGTGTGGACCGGATGACGTTAGCATCATAGGTGGTGGTGGCTGAGGAATTTGAGGATGCTGAGGATTCTGAGGAGGTGGTCCAAGCTGCATCTGGCTTTCCTGCTGATGCTGAGCAGCGGCTTGAGCTGCGGCCTGCGCTGCTGCCTGAGCCTTCGCTGCATTCTGTAGCTGCTCCTGAACTAATTTGGTCGGTGGCATTGGCTTCATGGGCGTTCCGCAAGCTGTAAAATTAAAAGAAAAAGGAATTTTAAAAAACTGAGTTACTCTCGATACTCGTAGTCCCGAAGCTCTAACGGTTCTGCGGCTATTGTTCCAAACGACAAAAGAGCTCCCAAACTATCGACGGATAAAGTAACAAAACATCTATATTGACCTGAGTTAAACTTACGAGGCAGGCCGCCGTAGCCGCCGGTCCTCATCAGCTTCTCGGGAGCGATTTTATACTGACTGGCGACCAACTTGTGGACAGCGTTATCATCTTCCAAGAACATCTTCATCCTAATGAAGGGCTCCCGTCCCTTCTGGGTTAACATGTGCCAAGGTTTTGGCCTTGCAAGGAGGTCAGAGACTGAACCTTGAGACAAGCCTAACACGGATTCTCCAAAGAGTCGCTGCGAAATTGAATATTGGGACAGTTGTTCTTTTACCTGGAATCACAAAACAGAATTCAAGATTGTTTTTTTTTTACTTACTTTTGCCTCTAAATTAGTTTATTACTTCTACTGCACCACAGCAGTTAGAAGTTTTTTTTGGATACACACTATTGTACTCACCCTCTTGACAATGTCTTCGGTATTCAGGTTGTTGTACATGTCGAATTGCTGTTGGGTGATAGGAGGAAGGACAGCTTTGAGAGGCCTTTGATTGGCCGAGTGGTGAGTTGGCGTGGACGGTTGACTTATCAAGCTATTAGTAATGGAGGCCATTCTCTGAAGAGGGCTAGCTGCTGCAGCTCCAGCGAATTCTTCGCTGGGCGTCATCGCAGGTGGAAGAATAGAGTTGCCTAATGGTGAACTCGCACTCGAACCTCCAGGAGTGGATTGGGGTCCCGTAGGTTCTTGCTTAGGTCTCACCAAGGAGAAGGCGCTTCCAGCATGCCTCATTGCCTCTTCCATTTTTTCCTTCTCCTCCTCAGAGATTCCGTTCATCATTTTATTTCGTGGATCCAGCTTGCCTAAACTCAGGTCCTGAACACCAGCTCCACCATTTGTCGCCAGATGATGCTGTTGAAGAGCCTGTTGTTGAAGGAGAATGCTCGGTAATCCTGAAAGTGGAAGTCCACCCAAGGTTGGATTCTGACCAGAGGCTACGTTCAGTTTTTGAAGTTCCCGATGATAAGCATCCAGAGCCATACGAATATCATCTTGGGTGCGTTCCATGCCTTGAATTGAAGGGTTGCCACTGAAAAAGTGCGGAAAAATTGCGCTACGATTAATCGAGGTTAAATGCTGTCCTCATTAAAATTCAATAAGATTCTTATTACGGGAAATTGCTTTATTTAACCCATTTTTATATTCTCGTTTTTTTTACAAACTTATAGAATTATATTAAGATGATATTTTTGAATGATTGAAGAGTGGGTTAAATAAAGCTGCTTAAAAACGAAGATAGACGTGTGTCAGTCTTCGGAAGAATGAAGTGGATTCAGAAAAGCTTTTCATGCAAACGAATATAAATCATCAATAATTATATAATAATAAATTAGAGAGGATGTATGAATGAAATCTGGATATTCATTACTAAAAGAATCTTGAAATTTGGAAAAAATATGACATATGATGGAAAGGATAAGAGAGTTCCTTAAATATTGAAATAATACTGAAAATCGTCATCAGTTTTTGCCATCGATGTTATGATTCATATGATTTGAAAGAGTCCGCTCGTTATTCTTAGGAGATAACTGATTCACACCAACGCGTTTTCTTCGAACGACAAAAATAAAGCATAAAAAGTTTAAAACGAGGTCAACATCGAACATTGCTATCTAGTGAATTTACTCCGACTTCTCCAAGGACAGTCACCTCATTAAGGAATGAATGGATCGCAATTCTGACTAATGAAAAATTGATTCCAAGAATTTACTTTGTTATCGGCACTTTGAGCCGAAAATCTCGAAGAGAGAAGTTAAATTTAAAAGATTTTCAAACTGACGTTTGACAATTGTAAGCAGTGATCTCTCTTATTTTTTACCTCTTGGATTCTTTTAGAAACGATGATGGGATAATAATCTTTAGTGACATCTATTCAAAACATCTTCTCTAGTCTTTAATAAACGATTAACAGAAAAAATGTCACTTCTTGAAATTGAAAAATCTCTTTTATTTTTAGTGCTGAATATTGAGTGTTTGGGATAAAATTCTGGGATGAATAAAGGGATATTAAAAAGATGTTTCACCTTTGAAGGAAGTCCCTTGGTCCACGGAGATCATCGCCTCTTCGTCCCATGAGTTTGGCTAGTTCCTCGTGATAAATCCTCGCAACTTTTTCCTGGGGAATGTCGTCGTTTTCGTATTTTTTCAGTCTACGGTTTTGGCTGTCGAGCCTGTCTTTGCTGAAGGGACTGGGACAGCCGACACGACTTGGACTCTTGCTGTCGGCGTCATTCGAAGCATCAAGTTCACCTCTCATCTGAAGGTGACCAGATTCCGAAAGAATATGAGCCAGTCTTTCATCGCTCATATCCGGTGGACCATCCTGAGGACCACGAGCAAATGCTGGCATTCCCTGCTCCTTGCCTGAAACATACTCTACGGGTGAGGCACAACTTGTGGTGTGTTCATAATCAGTCGGGCGTTGGGTTCGATTTTCGAAAAACAGCCATTTTCAATAGAAATCTTGGAAAATTGAGATTGAAAATGACTCTTTTTCACTAATTATTAATACTGCTTTACTCATGCGATCGATCAGGCAAGTTTCTAATCTTTAAATCGTTTTGCAAAAAAATGAGCGTGCCCCTATAATAAAGTTTCTCTTTCGCGTGACAATAACATTTACTCGACCAAAAAGAATCGATCGCACGATAATATTAAATCATTATCTCAACCTTAATCTAAATTCGTGAGTTCATGTTCAATATTTCCAGTCTTTGAAGAACATGAGCTCGCAATTTAAAGACTTGAAAAATAGTCACTTCGCACTGCCGACTTAAATATTTCCCTCATTTTCGCTCCAACGTGCCAAGAAATCAATCAATTATTCTATTTTGGTTGACAAGTGTCGACCTCGCTTTCTGAGGAGCTTATCCAAAGTCAATAGGACGTGTTACACGAGCTTTCCGTGTTTTTCAAGATTAGGAGAAATAGTAAATAAAAAGTAATGAGTACACTCGAGCTTCTTGAAGACGATTTCGAATCTAGATTGTAAAAACAAGCCGCGGATACGGAGGGATCAAAGTTAAGAGCAATTAATGTAACGTAAAATCAATAGACGGGATATGGTCATGTGTGTTTCGTCGACAATTAAAATATCCTCTTCACTAAAAGACCACTTCTGTGGTCTTCTCCCCATATTCTCCGAACAAGTGTCCTACGTGTTTCCCTTCTAATTGACCAATCAGACGCTCAGATGAATCAGTCATCGATTCTACCTTTGATTTCCCTTTCTTCCCTTGATTCCCTTGATTCCCTTGATCACCTTGATTTCCTTGATTCCCTTGATTCTTGAAAATGACGAGGAACGAAAGTATTTTGCATAAGAATATGCAACGAATTCAGTGAACAATTAGCTGTCTTGAAAGTAAATGTTCTTGGGGTAATTATAATGCTCCGAGAGGCGTGGAAGAGTTCAGCAACAGTTCTCTATCTTCTAATAATTGGAATTCTAATTTGTTTACACGATGGTCGCATTTAAAGGATGCGAGGCGTGAGTGGGAGGAGCGAAGAATGGTAGATCGGCAGAATGGAGATTCGCGATACGAAGGAGCCAACCATAACGTACATACTCTTACACATTCGTGTGCAAGTACCTTTGTCCTATGTGTGTGCATTGTCGCAACGTTTGAATCCGTGCCAGCGGACTTCTGCTTGTGTGAGAAGCAATGGCTGCTAGAAGTGTGATTTTCATCGAAGTCTGATTTCCAATCTTCTGACTCCAATCGTATGAGCCAGAAAGCAAATACTGAAACCCGAGGACCACTTCTGCAAAGTCAACCTTTCCCACGCAAATAACACCGATTCTTCTCTAAAATCCACTTAAATATTTACTCGAAATCTTCTCAAAGAGAACTCTGATTATTAGATTACACTCTGATTAGCAATTCTGATTATTTTGATTTTAAATAGACCTCGCTGAGATCAAACCCTAGAGATCATATTCAAAACAATCATTGATGTTGAGAAAAAAAACAATAAATTGAATGTTAAAGTGAACATTGACTAAGAGCCAGGTAGGGGATTGTGAAAGTGAGATATTCATCATTTAAATACATCATCAGAGAATGGACTCTTAGCACCTGCGCCTAGCATAGCCTAAAGTGCTTTCTAGAGCTTGCGCTATAAT
Source organism: Synergus umbraculus (assembly GCA_900474325.1). Taxonomy (NCBI): domain Eukaryota; kingdom Metazoa; phylum Arthropoda; class Insecta; order Hymenoptera; family Cynipidae; genus Synergus; species Synergus umbraculus. The sequence continues at coordinate 54,833 of UCOK01019682.1, read as the reverse complement.
AAAAACTGGCTAACTGATCGACCTAAGTAAAGCAAGCAGATAAAAATTAGAGGATCTTTAATGTTTTCAGTTTTTTTTTCAGTCTCAACAAGTGGATATAGAAGAAGATGAAATAGAGTAAACTTGTCGAAGAAAACGATCGAATTGAAAGGTGTAATGATGGAAAATATAGAAGACAAGATGCTGCTTCAGATTTGAGTGTGGGAAGTTGTAAATCGTAAGAGGAAGATTGTGTTCGGTGGTCCAGATAAGAAAATGAGGGCAGGGGTTCATAAGTGTGTTCACTTTTTGACTTTCCTCTCTTTTGTCAATGTTGATCACGCTATCGCTATTTGGCGATATAAGCGCACACTTATCGTGATCGAACGTAATCGTGTCTGCTCATTTTCCACGGATCGCGATGAAAAGGCAGAGCGATTTGCGTTCCGCGCTATAAACAATAAAGAAACTATAATGGCGAGGAAGAATAATAAATAACGCATGTACATGGATCACGCTCGGTTGAACCGACGCGTTCGATGACTCACTTCTGCGCCGATTTCCATTTCCGCAGGATGACGAAACGTTATTAATAACATAATTATTACAAACGTCACGGACCGTTTCCCGAGAGCCTGGATCGTCCGACGCATCGAATCTAGCGCCGAGATACACTGGAATAAAGAATGAAAGGAAACAATCGGTCGGTCAGAGGACAATGCAGGTCCCGCGAGAAAGACGAACAATAAGAGTTGTGAAGGAAATCATATTTCGCGGCAATTATGTCCTCGTAAAATTGTCTGCGTGACAATTGTGTGTTGGCAGGTGCAAGGAAGTTCCGAGTGAAGAAATTCGCTGGAAATTGAGAAACTTACAGGACTGATTCCAAGTACTGTAAAAAGTGAGTTACAAGTCTTTTCGTCCAATCAAAGGAGTGGTCAATGGTTCACCAATGATGGTAATTTCAACTACATAATCTTGCTACATACTCCAGGCAATTATTTTCTTATTAAGCCCCTTAGGCTAATGCTTTCGAGAACTGTCCTTTCAGGTCTACTTTATTACTTTACACGTCATTACTTGCAATCTGCGATTACTTTTTTTTATACCACATTTCTGGCTCCCTATCTCGCAAATAAAAATCATCTAAATGATTCACTTAAGTCTTGGTATACACGAGGGCAAACTTTGATTGTTTGCAATCATGCGAACTCTCCAGCTAATTAGAGCGTAATTACAATTTCATAATTTTTTATCTTCTTGCATAAATGAAAAATTTGTGGCGATATTTGAGGAGATAAAGATTTAAACATGAAGAGAAGTGGCGATGAGGAGTGAAGAAAACAGAACGACGCGCCTTGACAATACGCAGTTACAAAATGTGGTATAATTTCGTGGGAATGCGACCGATAGATCCGCAGTCTTAAGAAACTCGTCGATTGTTGCCTTCTCGAGGGGACGCTTTGAGGAGAGACCCGCTTCGTCGCCATTGTTGGCAGCGGAAAGCGGAGAGAAGGCAATACGTACGCGAGCAGCAACCGACGCTAGAAATCCGATAAAATCAGGGGCCCACTAATGAACGAAATGAAACTCGTTCGCACTCAATAGTTGCGAGTATGAGTGTTCAGAGAGTACCGTAATTGACGGTGAAATACGCGCAGTTGGCAGTCCTCATTCCTTGTACTTTTAGAGTTCTAAGCGCAATTAAAAAGCATGAACAAGATTGCTTAGAAAGTGGAAAATACCTTAGTTGACACCTGAAGATTGGAAACTTGAATACTAAATTCTCCATGACATTAAGTCATAAAATACGACGAGTCTCTAAAACAAGATACGATGATTTACGATCAGGTTTAGATTTTTGTTCTCTCGTGGAATATTAAGAAAAGATCGGTAATCGATGACGTTTCCGGAGAGTGATTCAAGCTATAATGAGCAGGATATTTAGTCGAAGTACTTGTCTTTTTAACGCCTCTGACATCCTTGTGCTATTCAGGGACGAATAAAGCCTATGATTTTTGCTCATAAATCATAAATGATTATGGAAGTTTCGAACAAAGCTTTCGGTACATTTATTCTATTGAGTCTCGGTGCTTCATTGTATCTATAGAGACTTTGTATGACTAACCCGGGTACAAAAACCTCATAACAATTAGCCCCGAAGAACGGCTGAAGAATCCAGGGAGGAGACTTCAAGACGAAGTTATTTATAGCCTGAACGATTAATCGTTGACACTTATAAAAAGACAAGTTTCCAAACTTGATGATTTAACTTCTGGTACATTCAGACTTTTGATTTTTTAACCCTAGAGACGGTTTTTACAGGGTCAAGGTCCTTCCTCCCTTTCCTGGTTGACCCTCTTCAGGATTCAGATTTACTGAGGACCATTTCATTGCACATGTTCGTTGGTTATCATGCCGGTGATGAACGCCCTGTTAATTTCACGGCTGACGCATTCCAAGGTTACTCCTACAAGGTTTTCGCTTTTGTAACGCTTGAACGAATTTAAGCAACATGCTTTTTCGAGAATCAAAGGATAAAACTGGTTAAAGCTTAACAGTCGCTGGGGGATTGTTCCATCTGTCGGATCGTTTACTCGCGAAGCGAGGATGAAGCAGGAATTAGACAGAATCGCGAAGAAGAACCACTTGAGTGGGCGTCACGATGACTTCCGGCTAAGCGCAATAACCTTTGAGATCTCGCGCAATCAAGCAAAAGTGTAAATTACCTCTCGCGTAAATACAGACCGCCGCTGCTGGAATCTCTTCGGAGCCTCCTCTCCTGCACTTCTCTCCGCGAAACCTTCCAACCCACCCTTACCCAGTCTAAACCCTCGCTTTCTATTCCCAAGAGCTATTAGTCTAAACAATATGGCTGCTAAACGCGGCAAAAATCGATAATACCAAGCAAGAAGTAATCAGTCTAGGGGATGCTTCGAAATCAAATCTCAAACAATAATTTCAACCTGTCAAGTCATTATCTTTTGACGTGAATCATTAGTCCCGTGCAGTTAGGATTAGGAAAAGTCCCAACGAGTCCCGGAGAAGCCATTAGAAGTTACGGATGGTTAGTGAATCGGTGAAATATTAATAATTGGCAGTGCGAGGCGACAGAATCTTAGGAAGTACGTCTTGGTCGAAATCTTGCTGATTAGATAAAGAAACTGATTCAATATTCAGAGACCCGCAAGAGGATCGACCAACGACTCATCTGATTGATAACCAAAGACAGAGAGAGAGAGAGACAAACTTACCTTTCTTGGGAATGAGAGACTTGAGCAGCAAAACAGCGTTCTCGTCGCAAGCCCATCCATGCATCTTTCGATAACTGTCTCTTCCTTTCTCCGTCAGTTTGTCCCAAGGTTTTGGTTTGCTCAGCAGCTCACTGACGGTTCCTTGACTGAGACCCAGAACATACTTGGCGAAGAGTCTCTGGCCAATGTTGTGTACCGAAAGCAGCTCACGAACCCTCCTCGCAATGTTCAAGGTATCGAGATTCTGGGAAGCGTACTTGTCCATATTGTATCGCAGCATCTCTTGGAGTCTAGCTTCCATGGGATCTCCTTTAGGAATAAGAGATTCGCCAAGCCTTCCGGCCATACCAGCTGCGCCAAATTCGTCTCCAAATCTGAAGGGGTGTGTCCGGTCGTCAAATCGAAAGGGACCCTTGAGGCTGTCCAAAACACTGAGGGCACCGATGTTGTTGTTGGCTAGATGATGGCTATTGTTGTTGTTGTGACAAGATTCCTCTGCTGGGCTCTTGGGTGGTGGTATGAGATTGGCGAGACTTCCAAGGCTGCTCAAATTACTAACACTCCCTCCATTGACAGTGGAATCTGCAGTGGAGATCGGAGGTGGTAGAGTAACTGGCGGAGATGTCAAGGCCGTTGATGATGGTGTTGGTGGTGCTGGTGTCTCGTGGCCTGGTACCGGCGTCGAGGCCTTCTCCGTTGCATCCAGGGAGCCTAGAGTCGTGCCCAGAGGTGTGCTCGACTTGGCTGGCGTGTTGGACGACGAGATTGGATCTGTTGGTGATGGAAGATGATTTAGACTACTTGGCGTCGAAGGTGGGTGAAGTCCCAGAACAGTTGATTGTGTCTGCTGTTGGGAAGCTTGTGACGTTTGCTGTGGCTGCTGTTGGCTCATGATCGTTTTCTCCAGCGATCGCCTCCAGTTTGCGACAATCTCCTCGCCGAGGAAGGAACCGAAGGTCTCCACGTTTTGGAGAGGTGGTGGGAAAAGGAGACTCGAGCTCGTCGATGTGGCAGAAGATGGTGTCGGAGTGGAGCGAGTTGGGAGAGTTGTCTGGGAGGATACAAGGGATGACGGTGGTGCGTTTACCACCCCGTGGGGCGAGGCGGTCGCGGCACGCTGCAGGGGTGACGATAGTCCACCTGCAACCACCAAACAAAACAAGGGATCCGGTCAACATCATGACACGATTCAAAAACCCTTGTTCTGAGGTCGTCCTTTCATCAAGATGAGTTTGGAATACAGCATCTTACTTTCGAGAGGACGACCTCCAATTCTGCCTAGCTGATCGAGCACTTCAGGTCCCGACACTCTCTTTTGAAACGCCGAAATTTTAACCGTGCACCATTGATCAAGAATTAAAGATATCAAAACGAGAGCGGATAATGGAAAGACTTTGGTACACGATGCCTGGTGATATGCCGAGATTTGAATTTTCTGGAAGGAGAGGTGGGGGGCAAGTATTGAAAGGGGGTAGAGTTCGGGAATAAATGGAATATAGGTTGAAGGAGATGCGAGGATTTAGTTTGATTCAGAAGGGGTGACGTTGCAGTATCACCCTCTGCCTCTCCGTCTCTCTTCCGCTGTCCTCCGGATCGATTCATAATAAACTCGGTACCCGAAACAATGGCCCGGTACCGGTGCAAATATTGCGAATACCGTTCACAAATTTGCGTGCACGGAGGTTTGGGTTTCGGCGTTGTGTGCGGGCGAAGGGTCGAGGTCGAGGTGGTCGGAACTCCGGAGGCTGGAGGGTTGGACAGGTTTTTTGTGGAATTGGCAGCGGATTTTGTGTGTTTGGTTGGGTTATAGTCTCTGCAAAAATACTTTGGAGAGGAGAGAATGGCTCGAGAGATAAAAGTGCAGCCTAAGCAACGTGGTGAGAGAGGTTGAGAGACAAAAAGAAAAGAGAGATCGTAAGGGAGAGAAAGTGCAAGAGCGAGCAAACAAAGATATTGTGCGAATTTAGCTGAGGTACAAAATTGACAGTGAGATCCGTGGGTAGGAGGAGAAAGATGATAGATAGAAAAAATAAATTAAAAATTCGAATACAACCGCAAGCAGGGTTATTTCGGGTAAGCATTTTAGTTTTTTTTTTTTTTGTAATGATCTTTGTCTTTTGTTAAGTTTATTATCAGGACTCGTTTGCCCCGTTATCAAGCTTCGTAACGACGGAACCTCGGAGAGAGAGTCAGGGCCGAAGATCAGAGCAGCAGCATAGGAATTAGTTAGCTTACACAGGGCTGTCCCTTTTTGTCTAAACTTTCCCTTCCCTATAGTCGGAATTACTAATATAACGCATCTACTAAAACGCATCATTGCTCGAATCAGTACTAGTACTAGTTAGCCTTTTACAGTGATGAAAAGTCAACTCACCTAGAGTGTCAGGTGTGCTTGGTGGTTTGAGGTTTTCCGCTTGTTGCAGGGCCTTTGAGCGTTCCATAAGGAGATGTTCGAGGCTTTTTCCAGGTTCTCCGGTAGGTATTTGCGAGAGATCGACGGACCTTAAGACGCTTATTTCTCGTTTCAGGTCATCATAGTCCCTCTGTCTTTCTAGTTTACTCTCCAGTCTGCTGATTTGCTGTCGGCGCGCTTCGAGTTCCTCTTCGAGGCGCGCCGTCGCCTGGGCGCTCGTTTCCTGGAGCCGCTGCAGGCTCTGTTGAAGCCTGGATACTTCTTCAACCAATTGACTGACCTGTAAAAGAAAATGAAAGCATTCAATAATAATATTCAGAGATAAATGACATAGAAGACCTTGAACATAAAAGACTATAGTCAGGCTCCCTTGTCTCTCCTGGCATCCTGAGGAGCTTATCCATTATTAAATTTATCGGAAATGCATAGCAGAGAGACACTAGTGTAAGAGCATTAATTACCAGCATTGAATATAATTATCCGGGGTATTCAATTAAACGATGTCCGATCTAGTCAGAATGCCAATCAGGAATGAGGGGATGGGGAGCTCCTACTTATTCATTGGACTTGCTTAACACGATGCTTGCATAATCATCGATTATTGAGAGATATTTTCAAATCCTCTTAGGGTCTGAACAAGATTTATGAGATCAGATCAAATAAGGAAGCAAACAGGACCTGATTAAAATGTACCTTTGTTCATAGAATGAATTCTGATAATTGGAAGGAAATTTTTCCCATATGACGGCATCGGCTTTGATGCTTCTTTGATGACGTGCCTCGTCGCTCATACAAGTGCTTTATTAATGACGCGCGCGAGATCCGATGACTCTTGAAAGCTTTATATCAGCATTACGTGGCGCGTGGGTGCAAAAATTGTACGTTTCCCGTACAGTTATAAGCACAAACAATTGCATCGTTATTATTACGTACTCTATAGCCACTAGCTTTATATCGGAGGACGGGTAGCGAATGCATGATCAATTGGAATCGACCACTTGAAACCCTTCCACGTGTAACTTCCCTCTAGACCCTCTGCTTCGTACCACATAAGTACTCGTTGCCACCAATACATGAGGATTTATCGACAGTTTCTCATCTTCGTTGGTACTACGTATTGGTATTAACAATAAAAGACAATTTTTCGATTTAGAGATTGAAAAACTGGTGAAATCGAAGAGCCTTGAGGCAGAGTTTAACTTAGTTGTATTTTCATTCGTTAGTTTATTAATCGAGGGCCGGTCAAGAGTCGATTGACCTCTGCTCATTCATAATCGATAGATACAAGCGACGTGTGCTCAAGTTATAGGTATTTGTTAACCAACCAATGCGGTTCACATCGGCTTCGATAGACTCGACGACCACGTGGCCAAGTTCTCAAACTTGGTAATAGTGCTGGCCATTAGCGCCGGTGGGGTCTTCGGGTTATAGTCGACAATCCTCCGCAAAGGACAGGTGGAGTTAACACCCTCTTGTTCAACGACTCGCGATGACCTGCTGTCGATTGCTTTAAATTCCACTCATAAAAGACAGAATTTATAAGACTATCGAGAGATTACACTTTCAAATTCATTCAGATTGAGAATCAGATTATGAATTATTGAGACTTTTCTTTTTCAATATCTGAGAAAGCTATATTGGGAATCTATATCTGGGCATCTGACTCAAGTTTTCTAAAGGGGTGAAATTCATCTATAGTCTCAGAATAGCTCAGAAAGAGCTATAAGTAGGTATAGCCTGGCGCTAGAAAATCTTCCTGTAGATCAAGCATGTTTGGTCAGAAGTAACTATATGTTTGCACTGGTTTAATATTCACAAGTACTGAGGAAAATTAATAATTAAGAAAGTGAAATAAGAACAATTAATAATAAGAATTGAGAATAATCTCTAACGTGAAGAGAGCTGATTATAAAATGAAACTTTGATCGATGATGATGCAGGAAGAGGTGACAAAGGATGAACGAAAGGTGACCATAGCAGGAAGTCACGAAAGGTCGTGCGACCGATGGAATAATAAGTCCAAGCTGGTTCCCGATCGCCATTGTTTTCTTGCGGTGAAACAGAGACAGCACGAGGCGCGAAAGGGTGGGGCCCTAATCCTCCGTGATTTTTGCTATTTGCATTATGGGCGTCGGGGCTTTTGTTTGTCGAGCTATTGATCACATTTTCTCCCGCGGTATAATCAATCTTCACACACACATTAAGGCTCGTCTGACACTTATATTCTCCACACAGTCGCGCGCATGACCATCCACACATTCGTCCAATACGTCACATATGTGCGTATTTTAGAACCCCTCAGCATATGCAGATATAGAGGGCAAGATGGCCGTTTGTTCGGTATTAATTTTACGACGCTCTGGCCCATCCATAACGAGGCAGCTAATAACATCCCCAAAACATTTTCTTTTCTTTCTTTCTCTCATTTCTTTCTTTTTTGTATCTTTCATTTGTTAACACTGTATGTTTGAATGTGTTTAACAAAGCAGCAAGGGAGCTTTCCCTGAGCGACTTCAGGGTATTCGTTCTGGTCAGCAGAGTTAGGGAAGTCGCGAAATCCAGAGGGATCAGGGCAAAAGTACGTTGGCAGGTATCTACAACTCTCGCAACAGCAACAACCCTTTCGCCTTGGGCATGATTGGCTTTTCTCATGCTCTCTCTTGATATCTCTCTTGATATCTCTCTTGCTCTTCTCGCCGCAGGAGAATGCCAATTAAAAGCCAAGCTGGTAAAGAAAGGCCAATCGATAGGAGGCCTTCTCTTCTTTATCTTCCTCTCTCTGTTTATCTCGCTCTCTCTTTGTCCATCTCTCTTTCTGGGAGCGAAGGGTTGCCGAAACTGGAAGTGGGAATTATGGGTAGGATTAATATGCAAGGACTGGATACGTGCGGTGGCAGGAGGATGCCAGTACAGAAGGAAGAACGGGGGATTCGGAGGGTGGTCGTTGGCCAAGGTGGCGAGCGCGGGGGTCGAAGCAACAAAAGGGGTCGAAGGGGAAATATAGGAAGAGAGAAAGGGGCTCGTGATGGTACGCGAGGTGGATCAAGGGGGTGGTCGGTGTGCAGTACTCGCATCTCATCCCCACCAAACGACCCTCCTTACAGGATACACGGCTAACGGACACCCCTATCGATTTTACAACTCGATATATGTGAATACCCACTTGTCTAATGACTGATCGGGCTTCGAGCTCAACCCTTTCTCTTCCCTTCACCACTCCGAATTCTCTCCCTCGTCAACTAGCTTCTTCTCTTTCTCGCAAGTGAAATCCACCTTCGCACCCCTTCTAGTCAACCTTCCAAGCCAAATGTATCTCGCCTCATTACACTGCCTCTAACGCCTCTTCGACCAATGTTTCCCAATGCTTCGATGCTTCTAGTCTCAAAAGTCCTCTCTCATTTGATTTTGAGTTATCTGGAACATTTTATGAGTTGAAAGAGAACGAAGGACAAAAAGAGATCGTAACATAACAGGGGTAAAGGTAAAATGTATGATATTTTATTTTAGCGTTCATCTGGGCGCCTCTAGATAAGCCTCTGAGGATTTATGCTTATTACGAGAGTGCGGAGGCAGCGACGGAGGCGGAGAGGATACCAGGAGGGTGAATCTCTGCTCACTTTTCCCGAAACCATTTCTACATACAGGGCGTCTCGATGCACACATTTGTACACACACAAAGGTCGTGCGTAATACACATCAGATTATGAAGGCCAGTTGTAATACCGGCGCAGAGACGACTTGCGACCGCGCGATATTGCCTTTATAATGGAACGACGTTTCGAATCATTTCGCTTCGGAATTTCCACCCCTTCTCCCGAGTCCTTTTTCCGCGTTCTGCTGCCTCCACTTTCCCTTTCTTGCAGGATTCATGTTTTTAAATAAAAATATACAGCCCCAATCGAAATGGACATCGCTTATTACATAAAATTTGCTGAAACCGTGGAAGCTTGATTTTCGTAAGTGGCACGAGTTTCCTCGATAATTTTCCAATAATTTTTTCGACCGCATAAAAGTGGAAAAGTGATTCTCACGATCGAGTGAATTTTGCAAGTTTGCTGAATAGGTAAACCCGATCAGGCATCGGGAAACCGAGAATTAATATTAACCACATATACTCTCTGATTCGTATTACCAGGACCTACACGTTTATGAATTACATACTTGCCCACCCACTCGTGCCCGGTTCGGCAGAAGCCATATATTAGTCGGAGTATTCGCCGGAGAGAAATATTGAAACGAGAGAAACGGAACGGGAAAGGAAAGGGGTAGGAATGAGAGAATCGAGACGCTCTCTCGACCGCGCGTAATGTTCGGTAAAATTCGTAACAGCTAGTAAAGGGAAGAAAGCCAGACTCTGTAAAATACTGACAGCGCTTCAGCAAATTAATTATTCCTATGAATATGTTTCATTATAAATTTCTTTTACACGAATATCTACTCATCAGCTTGTTTCCTGATTCGCGGCAAGCTAGTCGCAGTTTTGCTTGGAAGTGTGACTCGGATCCTGTCGAAAACGCCTGCCAAGCTCTAGGGTCGAGTCGAGCATTTATTTCATAATCAGCAGCTTTCGAATCGTCGCTATTGTGCCTCCCGCCGCATATTGACAGAAATGCTCGATACGATATGCAGGGCCGCTAATCTCTGACATTTATGCGCGACTCCTCGCGTGTCCGTGTACAGTTCTTGCATCGTAGGTGTGAACGCGAACGATACACTCGCACAATACACAACCAGGCAATGGAACTCTGAAGGGGTGAAAGGGTGGTTTCAGAGGGTCGAGGATAGAGTGTGAGTCGTTGCGCAACGACAACTGCCGATCGTCTGAAGCACACGTTATTATACTCTGTCAGATATACGCCCGTAACATTGCAGCATTGTCACCCTGGCTAATGAGAAAGTTGCGAGTTTGCTGGGTATGAGAAATCCGAGAGACCACAATTTTCCGAAATGCATGCTTCGATTGAACAAGAAAACTGACCTTCTATATTCATGGAACCGATCGTTCTTTTTTTTCCTGAATTATCTCTCCTTTATAAGTCGTTAGTATTCCTCAGAAGCGAGGGAGTTCTCACGTATGAATTTTTTGTAGTGTCATTTGTCTCTAATATCTCTCGCCGTCCACGGACCCCTTTTCCCGTGTCCGGAGGGTGGCTCGCGATATATCGAATAAGCCACAATGACAAAAAGAGTGTGGGAGTGTTGCCGCGAAGGAAGGGCAATGGTAATGGTGGCGGACGAGGTAGGCATGAGAGAGGGAGAAAGAAGCATAAGCTAGAGAGCTGGAGAGACAGAGAAAACACGATTTAAAACCGAGACGCGCGGAGAAAAAGAGATTTGCATTTGCCGAGCACGAGACGCGAGTATAGGGGTCGGAAGCTGTGGGACGGGACCGTTGGGATGAGTAACGACACGTATCATACGTAAGGGCGATCAGGTGTGTGTATACACTGACGCATCCACACCAGGAAACTTTTTACGGCAGTCAAGTTCTTCTTCAATTAAAATCACCCTCGTCAAAGGGAGTTCTGGCATCGATTCGGTTTTGCAATAATTTCGAATTCCCATCGCGGCCCTTGTCGAAGAAAAGAGGATTCGTGAAAAGGTGAATATAAACGATCTGATACAACCCGTTTGACAGAATTAAAAAGAAAACAATACGCAACTCAATTCTGTGGAAAGAAGAACGTGGAGTAATGAAAGTTTCATTGATTGGCTAAAATCTCGTGTGCTCTAATGCCCGGATTTTCCAGCGACTGGAAGTGCTGGGTTCCTCCTCACCTTCACTGACGATCAGCATCAGAAGGGTGAAATTCGAAGGGTAGCTTTACTTTCAGGGTCTTGCTTCCACTCGGGAGGCTTTGTGCTAGTCAGTGGAGATTTGCAAAGGCACCTCCACCTTTTATGATTGGGACTAACGAAATTTCCCTATCGCCGATCAATCCACCCTCTGTGTGCAACCCTTCCATTGAAGGGTTGCAGTTCTACTCGTTTCCTCGGAGGTACGTGTCATCCTCTTTTCACGTTACTCATTCGAAATATTACCGTTCCTGCGCAACCCTTGAAACACTCCGCTCTCCGTATTCTCAAATCTCGACTATCTGCGCAGACGTCACTGACGAATCGCTAATATTTTAATATTGCTCTAGTTCGCTTTGAAGAACCCTCGTTAAGAGCGGAATCAGGGTGTGTGGACATGCTGGGTAAAAATAATCAGTATCCACTTGACATGCAAAAGACTTGGAAAAATATGTTTAAGAAACTTTTCGAACGTCAACTTCCCTCATCAAGAGATATTTACACCCGATCGAATCAATCGTTCTTGCTACGTGGTATCGCCACGTGTCCCAATCATATACTCTTCAGCTAGAGCAAGTATATAAGAAATGACCGCGTAAAGGTGTAATTGAGTCGTTAAAATAGAGATCGAACAAATCGATAAGGAAAAAATACGGTTAAATAGTTTGAACTCCTTTCTAATGACTCTTGAATATCAGGGACAGTACCAAGTAGGTTAAAACTCCTGGAATTATATCTCGGAAATTATTCATGGTGACAATCAACATGACTGATTTAAAAGGTTGTGCAATGTGTACCTAAGGAAAGCTTACTTTCAATATTTATGAAATTGACGAAGAATTGTATGTTGTTGTAGCAGTCTGTGCATTTCAATATACTCTGAAATTGACAGGTACGAAGTTTCAAAAACAAGAGAGGGGATACGGTTATACCTTCAATAGCGTGCAATCGATAACACCAATAGCTAAATTCGTTCAGAATACGAATCTTTTCCCCACGAAGGTTGTTTCGTTTGAAGATATAATTCATCCATTCATCGAATATAGAATCGAATAAGTATGCTTTTGAAACATGGAAACAAAAATGTCTCCGGAAGACAAGAAGGAAACTTTGGAAAGAGTTCGTCAGAAGTTCGATATCCGAATCACGTTTCCAACTTTCTATGGAAAAAGGAAAGTGCAGCGTAAAAACAAATAAAGAAAGGAATAAGAAGGATGCCGAGGCTCCCTAACCACAGCCAACGTCGTGATGTTGGAAGGGTCGAAAGAAGTTTCTGACCCGCTTACAGGGGTTGCGCGAGTCCGGAATTCCCGCTACTTCACAAGAGTTTCCGAAGTGGCAAAGCAGACACCCTTCCACCCTCTGTCTCTCCATCTCTTTCACCCTTAGACTCACCCCCGCTTCTCCATTCAGCTCGCTTGCCGCTTTCTTGCTCATGGTCGCTCCACGCTATGCGTCTTGTTTACCCCTTTTCACGTGGTAAACGACCTACCCCTTCACTTTTGTCGCTCGGGGTTGAAAGTGAACGCGACGCGCTGCTCGTGAATGTAGCGTTTAACTGGAAACATTATCGGTGACCCACATTACGCACTGTTTTCCCTCATGTTTGTGTTGAGGACGAACTGGGAAAGGCGGAAATGAAGAGAATGTTGTCACGTGCAGATTGAGCAATTTTGATACTACGCACATCCTCCCAGTTCCGATGACTTGGGAATATTTTCCTTGAACAAGAAGCTGGCACTTCAATCAGAAATCGTTACCCGTTGGAGGTCGCTGTCATCGTTGATTTAGGTATCGCGATTAATTTCGTTCGGTGGAGGTACAGGGAAGGAAACGCGTGCCGACTCGGACTTGGCCATATTGGATAGCGGGGTGATTAATTAGGCGGGGCGGACTCGGCGACACGCGACTTTCAGCGGGTTTACATCGATCAACCCAACCTTTTTGCTCAGGCTTTCACCGCTATTCTTGTAGCCTCTTCCAGAAATAGGTGAATATTTGAATTTGAAATGTAAAATAGAAACTTGTTGAGCGGGAAAAAAGTGCCGGAACTGGATGATTCCGATCTTGACAGGCTTCTTGACCTGCAGCGAATGGCCAGAGCTCAAATATATTTGGATACAATTGAAAAGAAGATGATCAGGGAATGAGAGACAAGCAGAAAACCAGAGCGATGCGGGTTTCTGTACCTAGCTACACGGGGGGCCAGTGGTAAGCAAGGGAGGTTGAAAGGGTGGCTTCAGTGGTGGAAGAAGGAAGTAGGGTGAATCAAGAGAGAGAAGGGAGTCAGCCGAATAGATGGTTGTAGCCTCGTCTCTCTCGGTATCTTACACCGATAGGGTAGCTCGTGCTTCGTTCTAACCCTTTGCCGGCGATTCATCCATCTCCGTTCTCTCTCTTTATTTGAGTATAATTATTGATTATTGGACGACGGAAGGCTGGCTACTCTAGGAAGAGGCGGAGGAGTAGGAGGCATTGGAGAGAGCCGGTACCACGTTCTACAAGGGCTGTTTGGGGAAGGGGGAAGAAGGGGGGTGAAGAATGGTACGGGAGGGTGATTAAGCTATATGCCTGGCATATCCCTCTCTCGTCCCATCACACCCGCCTCCGACCAATCCTACCCTCTTTCGTCCCGTCGCACCCTTCCCTTTCGTCGTGGCCCCCTTCTTCCGATCGCCCTGTCTCTCTCCGTCTTTCTGAACTGACAATTAGACTGATAGGTATATCTTAGTCTGCTATCGATTTGATTCCACCCTATCGTGTGAGTATACACCAGCACAGCGGGCAAAATTTACATCGTGTATGCTACAACAGCGAAGTAGATGTGCCGTTGGTTTCCAGTTCACCCTCCCACCCTTCAATTCATCGCCTCCTCCTCCTCCTTCGAATTCAACCCCCCCTGCCCCCAGTCCACCCTATTGCGTACTTCCCCAGTCATATACCCTCGAGCAGCCTTCGATTATAACCGAAACCCCCGTGCCCGTGTCTATAGTGCCAATACATCCGCCTTCCAAGGGGTTGATTAGTGCATTACCGCTCCAACTCGTTCTCGTCAGAAATCTGCTACCGTTTCAACCGACCAGTCGACCTTCTTCTTTGGCTTCTTCTTGGCTTTGGGATCAACCGACTCAAAATTTGGAACATCTTTTATCCTATGACTCTAATTAAAGTCATCTTCAGGCTTGCTTAATTCTCCACAATGTCTTTTGATTCTTATTAGACCTGCTTCCTTGATATCTTTTAGAATATCCTAAATTATAATTGTAATTACTGAATCAATTATGAAAATAGCTGGAGGGGGAGACTAAGGAGTAAATATGTCTTTACCTTGTACTGGCGATTAATTAACGAAATGAACACGAAACTCACCTGAAACAGAAATAAAGAATTTTTCGGTTAGTTATGTTTTTCATCGTTTAAAATTATCAATTAAAAATAGCGGATGATTAAATCAGAGAAAAATGTGACAGGAATTGAATAACTCTTTTGGCGACGTGAAGGTGACGACGAGTAATGACTTATTCGTGAGGGATGGAATTGTAGTCGAGCGATGATTAAAATCTGATTGAAAATACCAGGTATCGATGGTATTCAGGCTCCTCTTGTCGGTAATGTCGAATTATTATTAACGAAGTTAATCGGAAGCAGGACGAGTGTCGACAGTACTTCAACATCACTCCTCTTTATCCTCTTTTCTACCAACCCAGCACTTTATATCATTATAACGCCGATAATGAAATTTTAACGGCATCGAATATCGATACGTCGACGTTATATTGCGCTATCAATCACTCGCTAATATGCATACACGAATATCTATAATATTAGCCCCTCCACCCTTTTCACTCGGTTTCGGGTAATTGACATCTGTCCGCCCTTCGAACGACCGCCTCCCGTTATTATTATCCCTCCAGTTAATTCATTCCTTCCACCGATAAATGAACTTCCAAGAAGTAATAATCTCTTAAGGTTATCGTCCAATATCTTGTCTGATTATTTTCTATATTGTTCTAAGAAATAACAACAAATAATAGATAATAAAAACAAATTTATGGAACCACCTGAACTCATTTTAAGCAGAATATAATTAAAATTAAGAGAACTTAAATGATCAGGTGGTCCCAAAATTCTGATCAGTATCAGGAATCTCTGGACAAAACGAAACATTAGTTAATAAAAATTATGGATGGAAGGAAAAGGTAGTAGATAAAACAATACTTGACATGTGAGTTAATAACTCGTAGAAGATAATCAATTATCGATCGGCAAGTGTAGCTTACCGGCTAATGAACCGAGGCGATTCACAGAGACGTTAATCCCGCGAACAGGAGCTTTTATCGTTTGCAACCCTCTCAAGTGACGCGGACCAACCACTCGTCGTAAAAATCTCAGATACCCCATGGCCAGGTAAACGAAGTACGATGGCTTTACTCGAGGGTTGTAAAAGTCCTGAAAGGCTGAAAGTGTTTTCACCGGACCTACGTTGTGTCCGTAGGTGGTTGTAAGTTTATTACTTTATGAATGATAGTTCCCTCCAAACGAGAGGATCTGCCTTAGCCTTAGCTAGTGCAATCTAGCCACTCCGATTGGATAGAGGATCATGGTATGCGTAGTGAGGCGTCGTTGACAGGCTTGTAAACCCATAAAGAAATTTGATAATAAATAGGGGCCGCCCATGTTATCAGAAGGGTCTTCTATCTGAATTTATAATGCCAAGGGTTATAAAAAAAAAGCTTCAACTACTCCTCCCAGAATACGTGTTGGCTCATGCGTTCTTGCGAGAGAGACCGAGTTAGGGATGAGGAACGAAAATGGGAAAACCAAACAAAAGCAGAGTAAATAGGGTTTTATGATCAGATGAAGAGTTTCCCCTTTCCCCAGGTTGATGGAGAATTTTTCTAATTTTCTTTTATTGGCGTGAGAGTTTATGGCAAAACACGCTTTAGATCAGAAATTTGACTCTAACTGAGATCTCGATTTATATAATATGAGGTCTGACAACCTTAGTGAAACTTGTCAGTTTTTAGTAGAAAAACCGTCTGGATTACCAGCTAATACATTATATAACTCCAATGTATTCTTGAAAAGGCTAGAAAGTCGTCTGGCGAAAGCTTGAACAAAAGGCTTTGATTGAAAGTAAACAATAGACGAACAATACAATATCATCCCTAATTAATTGTCTCGCTATTCAATATGGTATAAACAGTTTTCCTCGATGGTCTCTAATGATTGGCGAAGATTTCGATGTCTGGATGAATCCAGAGTTGGTGGTGACTGCTGAAGGCATTTGGTATCAAATGATCATGTTTGGGGTCAGTTTGGAGTCAGTTTGGAAACACTTTGCCTCTTGGAAGTAAGAGCGTGGCCCTTGGAAGCGCTTGAACGTGTTAACGCGAGCACGAGTGATTGATCGCACTTCGTGGCCGCGTGTGTTAGTCGGGTTTCTGACATAATGCTCTCGTTTATAGCCAGAGACGTAGGCAGCGTCAGTGGTTCTATCGATAATACCCGGATTCTAACAGGACGTTCAATAACGCGCGTCCAATCCATAAGTTATTAAGGCTTCGTGTGCGTTCGCGTAACACAGGCCGATGTTGTCTACATGCGGGTGGCTTCTGGGATCGGTTACAATGACCCCGCAGGCCGCTCGAGTGAAATGAAATTACCTATATCCTCCGGCCTGATTGGCCGATCGTTCGACTTGTGAATTAAAAGGTCCCCTAGAGTGGACATCCTACGGGTCGTTCACGATTCATTCTCCCCGTTACGCAGATTCAGCAGAGAATGCGGGACTCTGATTCAACCACTTAGTTGCCACTTTCAGTTCTCGCTGCTTCAACAGTCATGTCAGAACTAAAGGGTCTTGACCCGCTCGGAGAGTTTCGAAAAACTTATTATTAATTTCCCTCGCTGTTTTCAATTCTCTCAATAATTGAGGGGGTATGGGAGAAGTAATTTAATGTGGAAATAATTATCGAATTGTCGGGTGGGTGCGTTTCGCCGGCAGATCCACAAGCTGTTTTTATCGGCACCGGCACCGTGGGAAGATAAAGGAAGGCGATTAGTGTCATTTGGAGAATGTGGGGACATTTTTTGTGAGAACACGGAGAGCGCACGGTCGCTGGCCCCTTCGGAAAAGAAGTCTCGTGGCAGCTTGGAGTAGTTCATGTACCGCGTGCACATATAAGTGCATTTCGTGCCGGGTTGAGGCTTGCTTTGAAGATTGTGCAGGTGTCGAGTTTATCGACGCCGATAAATCCAATTTAAACTTGCTGCGAGAAGTTTAATCGATTACAACTTATAGAGCAAGTGGCCCTAACGAGCCTCCGTCTCCGGGCACGTGAAACCCAATTATTGCCGAGATTTAAAAGGAAACCCATTGCGGGAAATCCACTCGATTTTTACAGGAAATGTCGACCGATACTAAAAATAATCGATAGTAAAAAAAAGGAGAAATCGAATCACGCGATGGAAGGTTCGCTATTGGTGAACGGGGAATATTTTTTTATAGCAGTGAGTTTTACAAGCGGCATTAGTTGCGGGTAAGATACGGGGGCCGATAGAGCCGACATGGCACCCCGGGGGCCTACTCGGCTCGGCCATTAGAATATCTCAGTTTAATCCCGCTAACCAATGTTTACCTGAACTTTATCAAGCCCCACCTCCTCTCTCTCTCTCGCTTACTTTTTTATTATTTTTTCTTTCCTCTTTATTTCCTTATTTGCTCGCCGGGTCGGTTTATAATAGAAGCAAGTCGAGGGCGAGGTCGTCACCGCGATTGGCGAGGGTTAAATAAGTAATTCTTTCCAATTTTATTAGGCGGTTCCGCTCCTCCGAGGTTGCTTCTCCATCTCGAGTCTCCGCTCTTGGTCCATCCACCAAGCCCCAAGGGTGTTTCGCGGTAAGACGAAAATCGCGAGAGGGAGGAAAAAAGAAATCACTCGCTTCGCCTGATATTGATACCCGGCTATTAAACTAATGAATTTAATCAGAACGAATGAAAATGAGGTAGAACCGAGAGCCGAAGTCGTATATTTGCCAAGGATTCGTCCGGGACCCTGCAAACGATTATTGAAGATTAGATTTTTAAATTGCAGACGATATAGACACCCACCCCGTAGTTAGTACAGCGGCTAAGGTCCCCGACCTCTTTCTTAAATTAGCATATCTCGCAAAGTGATCCCCGGACCCTAATTGAATTATTCTTAAATTCCCATAAAATCGCGCGAAAATTACCGGCTGCGAAAAATCCACCCGCCCATCGCCATCACGAACACTACCGTCCCACCATCAGTCGAAGACTATCGCCTTGGGGCAGAGCTTCGGCATATTGGACACGATTCATTTTCCGGAACGTTACACTCGCTATCCTGAATTTTACGACGACGTAGCCATTGATAGGCGGATTTTTAATTGGAGGGAATCTCGACCTATCGCTAATCTGATCCGCGGGACCGATCGTTTTATCGCCAAAGTAGAAGGACAATTTTTATCTTCCTAACTTAATTTTCCGTTATCCGAGAATTATTTTATTTAAAACTGCAAATCACTACGCATCCAACTTTATATAAGTACACACTGGAGAGTCTGAATTCGAATCAGGGGACTTACTGAAAATTCACCGAGTTAAGAAAAATGATGGAATTTAAAAGAAGCTTTTATTTCTTATTTGTAAAGGCACTTAAGCGAGTAATTACCGAAGCTCCCTTTGTAGAGTATCTATTTGCTTAACTAGTTTCGTACTCGTTGAAGCCTCCCTCGTTTCATCCATCGCATCGACTGATCGCGTTGATACACTGTATATATAAGGCGATGCTCGGCAATCGGCTCGGTAGATACATTAGGCGAAGACGAATTAATTTCGTTGGTCATGAGATTAGGAATTCCGGCGGGGATCTGCTTTAGCACTCCGTCTCGTTCTCTCGACCGTTTTACTTTGATTACATACCTAGCCATTAGAGATTCTCGAGTCTTCTGCTCTAGATTTCCGCCATTCACTTCAGAGCTTATCAATAATATCCGAAAATAAAAACTGTCAAATTTCCATTCACATCCAATATAATCTCCATTCCACAGTGTGGTAATGGAAAAATATATTCGAACAATATATTGGAAAAATATAACAGCTAAGTGAAGATCAATAATCTGTTAATATTATTAACCCTTTATGAATGTTTTAATAACTGATAATCCATCAATCTCATTCATTCATTAAATTTCATTTATCAAACAGAATAGAATTGATAAAAACATTCATCAAATATCGTATCAGTCAAATTTATCCAATCGTTATTGATAACCAAGTTTTAATTATCAGGTGAGACGATGAATATCAAGTCAGAATAGAATAATGGAATGGAATTTATATTGTCTTAATAAAAGATGAGAGTTAAAAATTGAGCTAAAATGATACTATCTTGAGAAAATTATTACCTTTAGGTCAATCGGGACCTGGGTTGACCCATAAATGTCCACTTCGGCACGAGCCACCGCAATGTGTGTGACTATCTATTACTACTACTAGTATCATCAACTACTCGATATAACGCGGGTGCCAGCATGTCACTACTACGTAACGATGAGTTCGCTATAGATTTTTTTCGCAGCAGCTATATGACGTGGCTATCTTCTACTTATGTTTATTTCAAGAAGCCTTCTAGGTCTATACCGGAAAAACTTCAAGAGACCTCGGCCGCGAACTACCTCAAGCGCTTTTTTATCAACTCTTCAAACTTTCAATAAACGCTGATCAAAAAGTGCCCTTGAAAGATTTCTAAATGGCCAATAATAGAATTTCCAAAAATAGAATATCCAAGAATAGAATTTCCAAGATTTTTGAAATTCAGTAAATCTAGAAAATCTCTTAAAGTCTTGAAAAAATAGTAAATAAACATAATAAAAGTTTAAACCCGATAAAAAATAATACAGATAATTTCTTTGGAGCTACTAATTGCAGCCTCTAAAATTCTCTTTCCAATCAAGGAAATCGAATTAATCCGAGAACTGAAGGGACGATCTGAAAGTTTTCCTGTCAATCAGGAACGATAAGAACCAGAGTGTCTGTGGCAAATGGCTCGAGGGGTCGATGCAATTGATCAAGAATTCTAAGTGCAGTAATTAAATTCGCAAACTCACCCTTTCTATTCTACCTCCGGCAGAGAAAATACATCCTTAGACTGAACTCTTCCCTCATCTTCTCTATTATTACTATTTTTTTGTTATTTAAACAGGAATAAGAGATTTTAAAATCACATTATTGTTACGCACCACTTTTCTTAACGGAAACACTTACTTCGCTCGAATAACGTCGACTACAGAATGTGAATGCGCGGCAGTGATCATTTTCTCTATCTCTGGTCCTTTTCATTTTTATTGGGTCCCGAAGACAGTAACTTTGTTCATGAGATCGAACGGGCCGAGTATATTACGATTAGCCGAAATGCGTGAACTTATTTATTTCGTGATTGATAACCTCAGCTTCCCGTAAAGCCAATGGCCCAATGGCGCCGAATCAATCAATTTCTCAATTACACTTTTTCATGAAAGCTGTCTCTATTAGGAAGTACATACTTTCCTCGCCTCTTTCTATAATTTTTATGGAGAGATTAGACTACCCCAGTTTCAAGTATTCATATAATTTTTTGTGGATATTAAACATATATATATATATATATATAATTTTTCTAGAGATTAACTAAAAAAGGTAGAAATAGAATAGAGAGTAAAATATGAGTGACTCACGACTGTGAAGAGGTCAGAGGCCACTCATTACTCCCATTGAAAAAGGCAAGAAGTCACTGTCCAAATGTATCGTATCTCTCTGATAAAGATTTCATCTCCCACTCTTGCATTCAATAATATTCGGTCGCTATCCACAAGTTCAAGCTGTGACATAACAATTTACAAGACATTAGTCTCTCTCATCCAATTCGACCTCAAACTGTTTTTATCTCAACTATTCAGCTGACCCACTTTTTTACCAATCAGTGAGATAATTTTTTCACTCTATTCCATACACAACAACGCTTCCCGCAAAAATATATTTTCTATGATTAAATACTTTTATCAACAAGACTCTCTGATTTGATTTTTAATATAAAAGATGATTTGGGAAGCGAAGGGAAAAGATAATATTGCAGGGATCAGAAGACAACTATGTACATGAGGCTACTTGGTCAAACGACCTCCGTTGGGCTTTGTGACCGTAGTGAGATTGAATTACGATCAGTGATCGTCGGGTAGAATCGCCTGAGGGATTTCTGACGCTCAGTGCGGATTGGACCTAAGCAAATGACAAAGCACGAACACCCGGTATAGGAACGTGGCGACCGGGAGCCGAGGACATAACAGGCCGAAAGTGGTGAAGGAAGAGGGTGAGGAGAGGCGGGGGTGTTAGAGCACGGGTTTCCTCGGCAAGCCGCAATCTGTCCGTTCGTCCAACCCCCCCAAGAATCCTTCAAGCTATCCTTTCGAGTTTACTCCAACCCACGATACGGTGCTCCCTTACATTATCGGCGGGGGCGGTCGAGTGTGGCGGAAATCAAGTCCAATCCTATCTATCACTGACCAACAGTGGCTCTCTATCAACTCATTCCATTTAGCTTTGCCGATGCAAACTCTATTCAAGTTTCTAATGTTTTGGAAATATAGAGTTGGCAACTGGCAAGTGCTGACTGATTAGCTTCAAAAGGAAATTAACTCCAATTCTACTTGTAGGATCTGAAACTGATTAAGCAAAGAATTTTTTCATTATTCAACAGATTTCAAGGGGTTTGAAGACATTTCAGGAAAATTAGAAGATTTAAAGCGAAATGATTGAGAAGCACTGGACATGGTATGGTTGTTTCCTAGACAAGGTTCGAGTAAGCCATCTAAACTTTACATGATCAGAGTAAATAACGATAGAGACATTTAGGCCCTTGTTCCGGTCCACCAGTCCAGCCTCGACTTCAGAGAATCGAGTCGCTAAAATGTTCCCAGTTACCATTTCCTCAAACTTTTTCGAACGCCAACAAATGAGCAGGCGGAATAAGGGGCCAGGAAAAGTATTGGGAGGGGAAAGAGTAAAACGTCGAGAGGAATAGACCTCGCGTCGAAAGTTACGGAACTAACAGGACGATTTTCAACGCGGAACATTTAATTAAATTAATTATATGCGCACCTCGTCCGTAATATAAATTGTGAGCAACCATACGTAGTGCAGACGTCCCAGATAAGGAGAAACAGTTGGAATGGGGCGTCACCTATAGACTCGTGCGATTGCCAACTTTGATAGTTACATCTCTGTCTATTCTAGATACATTCGTCTATAGGAAAGTACTTGCTCCACTGAGTTTGTATCGTGTTGATGCAAATCCCGTCCGTAGTCCACAACAATAATTCGCTTCAAAACAACATTTAAACATTACAGTTTACCAACATCACTTTTTCATATTCTAATTCGCAACAGTAGCTCCAGCAACAATTTCAATTATCTCATTTGAATCCTCGGTTTTTTATCAGAATTCGAAACGTGATAAATAAAAGGATACCACTTTGGCATTGCTTTAGTTTCGTTAAAAAACAAAACGTTTACGTGAAGAGACAAAGGGTCGTTATCGGAAATGATTCTCGGTAGTGGTTAAAATTTGTAGCGATCAGTGAAGCGTAACACGATTTTATTTCGTTCATCGAGCAGACCTATTGCAGAGTCGTGGCCGTGTATTGAAAATTTATAACGGCAAAGTTCGAGAATAAGCCCTCCAGCACCCGCTCGAGCCCTTCTCTGACTTCTGGCGAGGTAAGCCTCGTAATCAAAAGGATGGATCGGGAGGAAAAAACGAGAATTATCAACGCCGCTCCCTCTTCATCCTGAAATCGGCTGCGAGGCTGCTGGATTCAGGGGATGCAGAGCGTATCACGTGCGGTTGCACATCCGTAGGAAACTTTGCCTTAATTATTACAATTTCATGTTTCAGCGATGTCAGTCCTCGTCGCTGCTCAATTCGCTCGATTCCCCTGGAAATAAGGCCCGTCCATCCCCAACCAAATCTACTCCACACTCACTCTGCCCTTTTCGTGAAAAGCTCATACAAAATAAAAAAAAGAAACAACAACAAACGAAAATCCGGACTGGACATGAACACAAAAATGTGGGTACTTTACGCATTCTCCAGGATATTCTGAGTGTTATGTGGATATATAGAGATGATTTGTGTGTGGGTAAACAACACATTGAGTATAAAGAGGCTCGTTTCGTAGGGTTGAGCCAACTTTCCAGGGAGGACGATCCTTGCGAGCCAGACGGTAAATACATTTTTAAATAAGAGTTTTTTGCCCTCTCACGGTCTCGGGATTTCGTCCCCGAATCGGGAATTATCCTTTGGTTTGTGCATTATCCTTCGAGCGAGGGAGGGGAAGCATCAAAAGGTGGCTTGGGATGCCTCGCTGCCTGACTCTGGGGCTGCCTCATCCGTAACCAAACCACTGTCTGACTTGCGCGATGCTGCACTACTTAATGCGCGAAACCGAAGGGATTCGACTATACTTTTGCCGCACGGTCCCTATTCATGAAAACCTGTCTTCATTTTCCACCTCGTTTTTCAAAATCTTGTACAAACTCCTTATCCCATCTTTTTTTACAAGTCCTTTTCTCCAACTTCTTTTTTCAACCTCCTTTTCGAATTTCTTTTCCCTAAGTGACTTTTCCAGCCTCCTTTATTCAAACTCCAAAGAAAAAAGAATGAAAAAAAGAAGAAGAAATGTGAAAAAGCCTTCGGAAAAGTTAGTTGGAAAAGAGGGGAAATGGGTTGGAAAAAAGGGAAGATGAAAGGATTTTGGACAGAAGATGAAGAAAAGGGTTTCAAGAGATTTAAGAAATAATTTAAGATTTCCAAGGATATTTAAAGAAATGTAGAAAATCGTTTGAAAAAAAATGTTTCGAAAAGGTGCTGGGAAAAAAGCTTTGGAAAGCGGAAAATAGGAAAGAAAGAAAGAATTTGGAAAAGGAGCTTTCAGAAAAGTGAAAAGCCCAAAACAAACCGAAAAAATCAAAAGCCGAAAATTGAAAAAAGAAACAATCGACGCCCCTGAAGATAAGCGTGAAAAATTCGAGACAGCTGTACTTGTATCCTTAATCTAGAAACAATGAAGCAAAAAGAGGACTCAAGTCCAACTTAAGAAGACATGGAGATGATTCAGCGTCAGCTTGATTCCTTCCCCTTTTTTCGTCTTTCGTCCCTCTTCACCTCCCCCTCTTTTTGCTGAGTTCAATTGTGATTGATCACCGACGGTGATTGAGGATTCGAAATGAAAGCCTCTCGCGGGTTAAAGCCGCAGAGACAAAAAGAGGGCCGAGTGGATCCCTCGCCTTTCTCCCACCCCTTTTCTCCTTTCTGCGTTACCGGATGAATATAGTAAAGTAAAATTTATACGAGTCCATATCGGCTCGATAAAAAGACAGACAGACGGCGACACAAAAGAAGGATTAATTTTAAATATCGTATATGTAGGACCACAACTTTTCTGCGAAGGGGTGGGTTTTGTGGATCGAGGGTTGGCCTCATAAGTAATGTCTTTCGTCGTGTATCCGAATTTCTCGTAAAATGGAAGGTGGAAAGATTAAATTAACCAGAGTGATAAAAATCGAAGGGGCTTAGTTCTAATCCTGCAAAATTGTGTTTATGACTCTCTCAACGCCGCTTACACCTTTTGGTACTTGTATCGGAAATTTTAAACAAGAGATTGAATTTTTCTGTTTACTTTTATGATAGAGGGTCGCGATCCAAACGGGAAAACAAGAGAGAGAGAGAGAAAAAAAAAGCTCATCTGGTCTATTATTTTTAAATCTGCAGGACATAGAGAATTTTCAATATATTTGCAATCTCGCAAGTGTCGAAACAGAGCTCGTAAACTTGCTTTTTCAAGATTAAGCACCTTGACTCTTTGCCAAATGACCAATCACGAGTTGTAGGATCTCACATTCTGCGACGTTGAATGACGAGATCGATTCTGAATCTTCACGATTTTGCAAACGCTCAAAACTAGGTCAATACTACCTTTACTTAACACTTAAAAATATTCTCGCAATTCGAAAAAAAAATTGCAATTTTTCATAATTTGAAAGCAAAGGAAAAGTGGCTTGACGCTTGGCAAATTATCGTCTCTAAAGGACTTAAAGGCCCTAGACGAGGAGACCGAAGAGCGTTTCGGCTTAATCGCGTTTGCGGAAAAACCGAGATAATCCAGAGTTCGTCTGGATGGTGTTCGTATGTGAGATGGAGAAAAGGAGAGGGATGAGGCGAAAAAGGGTGGATATCCGGCGGATTGATATTCGCGGGCACACGGAATTTTTAACTAGCCTGGACCCCTTCGTAGCGTGGCGAAAGCGCAGCAGAAAAGTTATGAATCTAATTTTCAGCGTGTTTGTATCCTTCCTCCCCCTTCAACCCCCTTCAACCCCCTCACTCAGTCAACGCACGTTTCTCTTTCTCTCTCTCTCTCTCTCTCTCTCTTTTTTTTTCTCCTCCTTTTTCTCGATTTTGCCCATCTTTCTCTTCTCCTTCTCCGCCATCGCCGACTCCGCCTCTTCCGCCGTTTGCTCTCGCGCAATAAAGCGCGAGGCTTCGTTAGGGTTTTTATCGCTGGACGGATTAATTTCGAGATTTTCACTCGGACGAAGATACAGAGAAAAATGTATCCCTGAATACGCGGCCTCGCCGTTCTTTGTTTCCTTTCTCTACGGAATACAGTGTTTCGTGATTTAAAGCCCCATGCAAATTCGCTCCGCTAAAGTTGAATTAGGAGCCGATCTGCGTACTCGCGTATCATACAGAGAACTATCTTTGTTAGCCGTTTCGAATTTCCACTTGTCATTAAGGTAATCCATTATCGGGACTTCCAGTCTTTACCAAGCAGGGCTGTTAATTCAATTAATGGTTCAAAGGTACATCCGATACGCTCGGGCGTCTTCATTCTCAAACCAGCTAGATATATAGTTTCCTTCTATCCTAATTTGACATTCACCATTTCAATACATTATCAAACTCAATTTTCAATTCCCGAAATATCGGATCCCAGACTAATTATCACGAACCTACTAATTTAAAAATGATAGCCAAATACATTTCTAATAATTCTAATATCAAAAGATGTTTAAAATAAATATTAAATAGACTTTTAAGCGAATTTTTAAGAGAGACTGACATTAAAGAAAAGCGTAATTAACTCGACCTTTCTGCCGGGTCCGATACTGGAAAAGCTTGCGTGCTGGATGAAATATATTTAAAACCTTAATTACGATATAATCAGGGCCGCCGTGACCAGATACGCATCTCGAGTTGGAGAGGTTGATCGATCTATTCGAACTGAAACCAAACTCACCCCTTTTAAACCCCCCCCCCCCCCCTTACTACTCACTGCTTTTAAAGTTCAAAGCTGTTACGGAAGGGTGGTTACGTATCGTGTGATTCGCCCCTATATACATCCAGAACACACGTCAGGAACACAAAACATACTGTCCACTATCGATTGCTGTTTCTTTAACGAGCAATTATCGTTTCTGAAATTATTCACCTGTCAGGGGAATTAAAATGAATTATTTAAAAATATTAAGATCTACTGTGATAATATACGTAAAATATGAAAAAGCCCACATTTGCTTAAATATGCAGCAATAATAATTATTTATTGAATTAGGTCAACGAGCATTTTATAGCTGTCTATAGATATGGAAATATACCCTGAAAGCTAACTTGGTAACATATGATTTCAAGAGATTTTTTAAAATATTTAAAAGGCTTTTGTAATTGATGTGACTTTAAAATATTTTAAGGGACTATAATTGATTATTACTTGTGATATTATTCACCTGCCAGGGGAATTTCTCAAAACAATTAAGATCTAATCCGACCCGACATGAAAAAACCCCACACGAGCTTAATTGTGCACAAACAATAATTATTTATTAAATCAGGTGAGCGAGCATTTCATATGGGCAGCTTCCTATGATGTGGAAATACGCTCTCAAAAGTAACTTTGTAATTATTCAGATTTTCTAATTAACGTTTCAGCCCGCGATGATGGAGCATCCGCACACGGCGTCTTTCCACCCCCAAACCCTCAGTTTTCCTTTTTTCTGGCCCACGGCCTTTCCCCTTTTGCTTCGGATTCGCCCACCCTCGTTTGCGTAATTTTCCCGATCATATTAAGAATATTTTTCCCGAGTCTCTCAATTCTCGCATATTTTTTTCGCAAACGGATTACAATCGTACTTTTTTTTAAACAAATATAACGAGTTTGGAAATTTTAAGCTTCAGGTTTTTTTGGTAGGGAAGAAAGGAGGAAAAAAAACTAGGAGAAAAAGATGAGTGAAGATAGTAAATGACCGAGTGTAACCTTTCCGGATGGGAAGTGGGTAGGCTAGCAACCGCTCCACATTGACAAAAAAACGCTTTAAGTAAGCAATTGATAAAGCGATGATAAGGTTTCGTCCACGAGTGGAGCATTGCTTCCGCTTCCGGTGAAGCGACGAATGCAATTAAAATACGATAAAAAGCCGATATACGACGAATCCATCGGGTGGAACCAACGATTCGCGGTTGTGTAAACAGATTTGCGGATTGAATTCAATTCCATTGGTGACCACTAAAAATCCACTCTGTACATCCTCTTTCACTCTATTAAAATTCCCATTGGCTACTTCAGCTCTTCAGGAGAAAAGAAAAAAAGAAAACAAAAGATTGCCAAAGAAAATTTTTAGAAATTTTAGAAATTAGGTAAAGTGGATTCCGAAAATGTCGAAAAATATGAATTTTAGATAAAAATTTGGGGAGAAGAGAGGAAAAAGAGATAAAGATTGGAAGCAGAAGGGCCACTTTGGCTGCTTAAACAAAGCCGAAAACACTTGAGTAGCGGGAAAGGAGTGATAAAAACGGCGCTAAGAGTTCAATAAGTATCCTCCTTAGAGCCAATAATAGCTCTATTTCTCTTTCACTTTTCTCTCACCCCCATTCCTTGTCGCCTCAACCAACCCTAAAGAAAATCGTTTGCTCAAAGCTTCAGCCTGTTGTAATCCACGAAGCCGATAATCGTCGAACTTCCCCAACCTCTTCTAAAAGGGGTGGGCACCCCTTTTCTCTCTTCCATCCTTCACGAAGAAACAGGACGCCCGAACGGATAAGAATTTGCTTCTCGGATAATGTCTTTATTGAAAATCCAGCGCGCTTAAGTGAGCTTCACAGGCTGTCGTTATTTCTTATTGTTCTCTATGCCTTCCGAAAGTTAATGGTTATTTGGACTTTGATGGCTAATGATATTTAATGATATTCCAATGAGGACTGCAAATCGACTCTGAATAATATTCTACAAAGAATATTCATAATATTACTATAATATTAATATTATTACATTAATATTATAATATTCTAAATATATATTTATTTGTATCTAAATAAAAGATGAAAATGGCGTCAAAGAACCGGTACCAAGAATTGGAGAACGTCGAAGAGAGGAGGATCGAGAGCTCTTGAATGAAGTCTAGCTACCCTCGAATCTCTCCCCCCCCCACCTCCCCCCCCTATTGGCGCAGAGAAACCGCTCATCCGAACATGTGCATCATCTCTGCAGACGCAATTTCGAGAGTTACACGTGAAGGGACCTTTGCAGAATTTCGGAGAGGGAATAAAAATAAATAAAATGAAAGAGGGACGAAAAGAGGAAGAGTTCTCACGAAAAAGGTCGAAACTGTAGAGGCTTCGTCAGTTATTTCGCCAGTCTCTATATTTTGTTCTAATTGAAACTTACGAAATGAATATC
Source organism: Synergus umbraculus (assembly GCA_900474325.1). NCBI lineage: Eukaryota > Metazoa > Arthropoda > Insecta > Hymenoptera > Cynipidae > Synergus > Synergus umbraculus. Next base: position 25,598 of record UCOK01019682.1, on the reverse strand, counting down.
TAACGATATTGGCTCAACTCCGAGGTACCGCAAACTACTCATATCCCATATACGAACATTTTTCCCTTTTCCCCCCCCCCCCCCAACCCTTCCACTATCTCGTCTCATTACCCCCAAACATCAATGCGCTTTTAAATACTCGTTCTCCGAATCGCGTCCTCTGCACGTATTCTAACTTTTACTTTTTATATGAAAAAGTTTATTCCCCAAACAAAAATGTTGAAAATACAATAGGGGGCGTTTATTTTTTATATAACGCTTTTTTTTTACCGATTTTTGGAGCTTTGATTGTTACCTAACTCTCATTAATCTGTAATTTGTGACTAATGTAACGTGATTTTTTTATAGATTTCAAGGTTCCAAAAGATTACAAAGATTAAATCCCTTACAATGAGAAAAAGGTTTGGTTCAGACAACAAAATAATTTTGTTGGTATTTATGCAACAAAATTTTTTTATTGGCTCAAGCAAATTATTGTTGGGTCAGGAAAACGTTTTGTTAAACCAACAAATCGTTTGGTTGAACAAACAAAAATTTATTTCAGCCAACAAAACATATTTTGTTGGATAAAATATTTTTCTGTAATTTGAAAGGATTAAAAAAATTTCATTTAAGGAATTTTATATGATTTCCAAGAATTTCAGAAGATTTGAAATCATCTGACGACTCTACACTCAGAAAAATATTTTATGCAACAAAATTTGTTTTGTTGGCTGAAATAAATTTTTGTTCAACAAAACGATTTGTTGGTTTAACAAAACGTTTTCTTGACCCAACAATAATTTGATTGAACCAACAAAAAAATTTTGTTGCATAAATACCAAAAAAATTATTTTGTTGTCCGAACCAAACCTTTTTTTCAGTGTATAGATTCCAGATTTGAAGAGAAAGTTAGATGACTTAGATGTGATATAATGATGATTCCTTTGTTGTGGATTAGTGTTCCCTTATCATTTTCACATTTCTCGAATGTCGGTCAGTGGATTAACCGGTATTTATTGCTGTTTAATTAATCTATCTGGGCCTAATCCGCTTTATGACACGCGGCGCCCGATACTTTATCAAGAGGTGTGTCTATATTCGTGAAATCGTTGAATCGACTGGTCTTGGGCACGATAAAATTATCGTTTCGGCGTATAATGTTTGTCGACATTTATTGCCGCGGCATTGCGCAGTCGATTGTTTCTTATCGCTTAATTATTATCTGTAAATCTTCGTATCAGGGCAAATATGGTAATATCGTATCACCATTTCCAATATGGCGATTATAGAGATTGAACGCTTTTCTCGAGTTTCCTTATGAGTCTCTCTCATTACAATTTCTATTTGTTTTCTCAGATATTATCGTATTTTCCCTTACGATCGTATTTTCTCATATGATCGTATTTTCGCGTATGATTGTATTTTCTGAGCTCGTCGTGGGCTAATTTAATTTAGGCGGTAAATCAGTTTAGCGAATTCCAGGAGAGTAATGTGTATATCGTTGTCGAGGTGGAACCGCACGAATTTTCTAATTTTGCGGCGAGTATCGCGCGGCCCATTAGAGAAACGAAATTACCTTAGCGACTATCTTACCAGCTCGGCTGTTCGTCTCCGTCCTCTTCTTTAGAGAGGATCGACCTGCAAATTAGCCGTGCCTTTTCGAAAGCGGAATCGCTTTTTCGTGGCATTGCAGCCGATTGGATGACGCGGGGGTAACGCGGCGGGGGTGGCAGAGGTTCAGCGTGGAGAGATGAAAGAGAGATCGGGGAACTCGGTGCCAACGCAAATACGCATGGCGAGTGTTTCAAAACACGTTGGCTAATGTACCAACCACGGGGGATCAAGAAATAACCACGCGTATTCCCCCTTTATTTCGTATTCTCAGTCGCGACGAGACTCTAAGTGAGATCTTAGACTCGAGTGTCGCCGCTCTTCCGACAACAACATTTCGCCCTTGCTATGATCGATGGCGATTTCTCAACTTCTTTGAGAGAATATCTATTATTAGATATTATCTTCAAATCCAATTCAATTATGTATTTCAAGAACCAAGTTGCCGTTTCTATTTCGCTTCAAGTAGTCTTGCAATATTTTAAAGAATTTTTACATCTCTAAAAATCAACGTATGTCAGGAGAATTTATTTTTAAAAAGTTTTTAAAGTTGAGTTTTAAAAGTTTTTAAGATTTACAAGATTTTAAGGATTTTTGAGGATTGAGAGAATTTCCAAGATTTTAAGGGATTTCTAGAGCACTTTTAAATTTTTAGGGTTTCAAAACATTTCCCAAGATTTTCGAGTTTTTCAAGATTTGCAAGATGTTCCAAGATTGCTAAGAATTTAGGGATTTCCAAGATTTTAAAGGATATTAACATATTTTAAGGGATATCAAGGAAATTTGTTTTTGACTTTCCGTTTAATATTTTAAGCTCTTTTAAAATTCTTTCAAAGCTTTTGCAATTTCAAAAAATGACACAATCTTTATAACTTCATGAAAATATTTCAAAATATCTAAAAAAAAATCGTTTAAAATCACCTTGAATAATTTGGATTCCTCAAATTTTTTAGAACCCTCAAAATACAATAAAAAATAAACATTTTGAACTCCTTTAGGGATTTTAAGGATTTTCGAGAATTGAGAGCATTTCCAAGATTTTAAGGGATTTCTAGAGCACTTTTAAATTTTTAGGGTTTCAAAACATTTCCAATATTGTACATATTTTTAAGATTCAAAGGATTTTCATTTTTTTACAGAATTCCAAGATTTTTGAGTTTTTGAAGATTTCCAAGATGATCCAAAATTGCTAGGATTTTAGGGATTTCCAAGATTTTGAAGGATATTAACATATTATAAGGGACTTCAAGGAAATTTGTTTTTGACTTTCCTTTTAATATTTTAAGCTTTTTTAAAATCCTTTCAAAGCTTTTGCAATTTCAAAAAATGACACAATCTTTATAACTTCATGAAAATCTTTAAAAATCTCTAAAAAAATCGTTTAAAATCACCTTGAATTATTTTGGAGTCCTCAAGTTTTTTAGAACCCTCAAAATACAATAAAAAATAAACATTTTGAACTCCTTTAGGGATTTTAAGGATTTTCGAGAATTGAGAGCATTTCCAAATTTTAAGGGATTTCTAGAGCACTTCCAAATTTTTGAGGGTTTCAAAACATTCAACGGATTTCCAACATTTTACATATTTTCAAAATTTGAAGGATTTTCATATTTCTAAAGATTCCAAAGATTTTCGAGTTTTTCAAGATTTTCAAGATGGTCCAAGATTGCTAGGATTTTAGGGATTTCCAGAATTTTAAGGATTTACGAGTCTTGAAAGATTTTTAAAATTTCAAGGGATTCCCAAGATTTTGAAGGATATTAAAATCCTTTCAAATCTTTTGCAATTTCAAAAATTTACAATCTTTATAATTCCATAAAAATCGTTTAAAATCACCTCGAATTATTTTGAAATCCTTAAATTGTGTTACAGCCCTCAAAATACAGTAAATCCTTTAAATAAATATAGTAAATCCTTTTTTTTTTAATTTCAAAAAAATTAGGGTATCAATTGAAGAAAAAGTCTTGAATTGAAAGCCTAATATTTCAAATCCCTTTAACTACCCAAAAATCTCTTAAAACCCTAAAAATCCTTTGAAACTCAATACTACTAAAATCACTCAAATTATTTTTATCTTCTAACTTCTTGAATTTGGACTGACACCCAGCTAATGACAAACCCCTCGACATTTGTTAATAAAAATGCCAGTCTCCCAAAAAGAACACGTCCTTTTGAACCGCAAGAAGGGAACAAAAAAGAATCTTCACTCCCGAGTCAGAAATTTCGCGATGAGTTCTGGAGTCTGATTTTCTCGGTATTTTGGTCGGCGTCACCCTCGTCGATTAGAAACAGACATCAAGCGCATAGGCTTCGGTGGCTCGGTCTGTCGCGGTTATTTTTGCCAGGCAAATTGGCCGGCACATACGATCTCGGTTATTTACCCCCTCGATAAATATACGATAATGTTATCGCCGTTAAAGTCTCGCAATATAACGAGTGTTCGAATCGTTGATGGGAATTATAATAAAAGGCAAAGAAAACGTCGCATTCCGACGTCTTAACGGTCCGTTCGGTCTGAAAGCTTCAAATGCCGCGCTAAATATATACCCAACTCGGCTTCGACTTTGCCTAAAGATTAATGATTCTTGCCAATAGACCACACTTGTCTAAAAAACAATTCTCCTTAAAAAATCTCTCCAATATGCTTTTGATATACATGTTGTATCGAAAGCGATTATCACTTTTATTTCAAACGAGATCCTCTCGCGAATCCATCGGGAATAAATTCAGAGAAATAAAGATCGTGTCTCGACGGCGCGGTTTGCGCGATTATCGCCATTAAAAAAAGCTCAATGCCTTTCAATTGAATCGCATCGCATCGGTTCGCTGCATTACTGGAAAATTCAAACTGAAATCGACGTGCGTGTATCGCTTTTTATCAGCAACGCTCATTGAATCTTTGGCATAAAGCTCACTCGTACTTGTAACTGAAATATGTACAAGTGAGTGCAAACTGCAAGCTCAGATATTCATGCAAGGTGAGCGGCTTTTACTACCTAAACCTGCATGTAGCTCTTAAAATGTAAATAGTACGGCACCGCATTCATTCTAATATCGTTTTATCGTTCATATGAAGAGCGTCTGGTTTTCTCTTCTCCAACCCACATAAAAATGTTAATTTTTTTTAGATATATAAATTATAAATCAATAATAATTACACTGAGAAAAATGTCTGGTACGGACAACAAAACTTTTGGTTGCTATAGAAACAATTTGGTTGTTTCTATAGCAACCAAAAGTTTTGTTGTCCGTACCAGGCATTTTTCTCAGTGTAAAGCTTCAAGCTTTCATTCTATGTGATTTGAAGGGTTTCTCAAAATCTCAAGAGAAAACTGACCTCTTTTTCCTTGGCTTGAAGTTCCTGCTCCAGGTTGCTGTTGGGTGTCCTCCTCGGATTGCTGGCATCGTGAGCCTGCTCGGCACCCTGAGGATTCTGGGACAAATGTTGTCCCTCAGTCTTGGAATTCCCATCGTTCGCCGCGGCGAGCTGCTCCTTCAACGCAGTGACCTCCTTCTCAGCCAAACTCGCCTTCTGTAAAAGAAAAAGAAAATTAATAACATTATTCAAAAGTCCAATTATAGTCTCGATTTTACCTCCAACTCTTATTGATAATAATGTTCAAATGGGAGCCAAAAATATAAAGAGATGAGATCTACCGAATGTAATGACTTTGGGTAATAATCCGAGGATTGAAATCGTTGATTTCATTTCCATTGAAAGTGGAATACAGTGTTTAAGTCTCGAAGTTTACGGGCCATTCGGCGCCGATATTCTTATAAAACCGATGACGAACGGAAATAGCATTTGGCTAGATGTGCAGAGAGTGCACACCACCTATTGAGGTACACTGGTTACTGGTTATGTCGTGGTTAACGATCGTAACCGGTCGGTTGACCACTTTAAACAACGCGACCAACTACTCTGTAAATTTTCTCGAGGCATTGATCGTTAAGTTTGCTAGAGGGCCGTGAGACGTGAAAATCAATCAATTTCGCCTCGCGCCTAATTTCAAGAGTTACCGGCATTTCACGCGAAAATAGAACAGTCGCGAATGTATTATGGGCCCTGGGAATACAAGTCCACTAAACTTAATTCAACTTCATCACAATCTTCACTATTTATTCATATTTCAAAAAATTCACTTTAAAAATGCCTATTTCCCTCAAAATGAATCTAAAACCGACAAACGAATCAATTATTTCGTCTAACGTATGATTAGGTCATCAAAGCTTAGATAATAACCACTGACAATACTCAACTTCCACTTAATTGCACAAAATCGCCTCCTGTGCTAAAGCGAATGCTTAGATTAGTAACATAATTAGTTTCTAATGAGTAAAAGTCTCAAGAAAAGAAATCTCGCGATTTGCTCAGAGGTGACTGAGAGGAATATGTTGAAGCATAATAATTTAAATGATGAATGGCGACTAGTTATTGCGTATAGTGACGTGACTAGCTAGCGGCACTTCCCGCAAGATTATATAGGTTATATAATTAATCGATCACAGAATTCGATCTACCTCACTTTTCTCTCTCTTTCTCTCCTTCTCTCGCTTCGATATAGAAGCGATAACATCGTCGTCGAGTCTGTAATGACAAACACATGCGTTCTCACCCCGATCCCTTTCCCCGTGGTGACGCCATAGTTTCCTATCGGTTTGATCTATATAGCGCGGCATATGTTTAGGTCATTAATTAGCATCTGGAGCCAATTAAAGTAATTACGAATTCGGCAGTAAAATATCGTCCAGCAAACTCTAACTCCGTCCCGCTGTTGATTCTCATCAATAAAGGCAAATGTCCACTCCCCATTTCATTCCTTCAATATATTCAATTATTCCTATTATATACTTTTTATCTTTTCTCATTGTTTTTCTCATCATTTCGATTTTCGGGATTTTCCTTTTGATTTTAGGGATTTTCGGGATTTTCTTTTCGATTTCTTCTAGGATTTGCACGTGACAAATACGCCGGATGTGACCCGTTGACTATCGATACGCATCCGTCTCCGCCATTAGAGCAGCCGCGTATTAGCGGCCGCGCGGATATGTATTTATGCTTCCCGTATCATTTCGTAATTATCGATAACATCGTCAAGGTTTTTTGCAGGAAACAATGGGTCATTACTAGCCGACGTTGTTATTCCTCTCTCTCTCCCTTCTGCGATCTGTCTTCCTCCCCTTCTATCTTCGTTTGCCAATCGTGACTATTTGCACGATTCATCATCGATGCAAAGCAAATCGCTAAATCGCGAAAATAACTTTTGCGGTATAAAAGAATCCAATGTCTGGAACATCGATATTTCTTTAATCAACAATTTTCTTTAATCAACAATTTTATCTAATCAACAATTTTATTTAATCACCTGCCAATTTTCCCAGGTGTTAGAGCTTCTGGAAAAGTTTTTCTTTGATCCAGACGATCGAATGTCGTTGGTCAGTTTATCGGGCATTGTGCGGAGCTTCTCACCCCTTGGATTTCGCGAGAAAATAGGGTGAGGGCTGCTGTAAGGGTAGTTGCAACTATTGGAGGCCCGAGTTGTCGGAGAAGGAGAGATAGAGATAGAGAGAGATAGAGGATGCTACTTTGAATATAAAAGCATCTATAATTAATATCCGACCGAGCAGAACAACGGACCCGCGAGCAATATTTATTAGATACTTTATGGGGAAAGTTTAAAAAGGTAATCCTTGCCTTTGGCGCTGGCCTATCGCCCTTGCCCCCCCCCCCCACACTCTATATTTCTCTCTCATCCCTTCGAGACAAAGCTCGATTTTAAGAGAAAAGAATCATAATAGGATAGATCATCCCTCCAACTTCCCTTTGTACCACTTTTTGTAACTTTTTCCACAAACCTGACCAATTTTTCCCTAAAACGCTTCCAACAATTTTTTAATTAAGAATTCTACGTCAATGCATAAGAGACTATCAGAAACACCAATATCGTTCTTCCTATTATCCTATATTTAATCTTTAAGGAAAAAGACCACAGAAAGTTTTATTGTTTTGATAAAAATATAGATATAGCCCGTTTTATTGATATTTTAGCAAAAATTTCGAAGATAGAGAAACTGTTGAGAATTTTTTAAATTCTATTGCAAATTTCTCAAGTAAATGAAAGGATTTACTCAAAAATAAGTAGTTATTATGTTTTTCGTTATCTTACCAAGAAATTATATCATGTCACATTACACGTTAAGTTATATTGATCCACGAAAGATCTGAATGTCAATTACATAACTTCTTCACTTTACTTCCCCTACATCTTCCCTGACAAATACAATTGTTTGTCTATTGTTCCTTTCAATTGTTTATCAGTAAAGAGAAAGTGGAAGTGAAGTGAAGTGAGAAAGTTGCGTAATTAAACCCCTGGTGACTCAACAAATAATGAGTTGTAGAATTAGAAGTAATTAGGCGACGGTAGACATTATTATTAAAAGATCAAAAAATTAATAATATCAAAACAGTTAAATGAATAAAATTATAATACGGCTATTCTGAAGATATAGAAATAATGGAAGATTCGGTAGCCAGAGGCAAATGTGCCGGGTAACGAGAGATCTGTAGGTTTCGTGACGCGAGTCATTAGAGAACTAACTTAGACTTACACGAGTAACGACCAGAACGAAGGTCGAAGCGAGAATGGAGGCACTATCATTAGGATGGCTACTGGCAGGAGTCTGACCCAACGATCATCGAAGATCGATTATAATTCTCTTTCTTTTCAAGCCGGAGGCAGTGCTACGAATACACAAGTATACCCACAATAAGCAATAAGGATCGAGCCGCGATCGACGATCGGGTCTCCATTTCGCCTCGCTTCTTGCTCTTGTACCTCCAAATTGATGGTTACAATTGCCGCCAAGGCTCCTACACTCTGACCCGGATCGATCGGCACTTATCGATTCGATCCGGCGACGATCCCACAATCGAGATGCCCACCTTTTTATATAGAGAGAGTCTTCCATTTTTTTGGTGCAAATTACCAGCGAAATAATTTTATTAAAGTAATATTGAAACGCAACTTTCGCTAATCTGGAAGTATTATAAAAAATGCCGAGACGGATTGTGCGAATTTTGTAAATTGTGTCGTTAATTATGGGAAATGAAGCATGAGTGAGTTCAATCTTTGTACACTTGAAATTCGAATGATTAACCCCTCTTGTTATATTATTATAGGAATTTTGTACAATTTTTAAAGAAATCATGGAACTTAAAGAAACTTTTGAGAATTCTAAGAAATTTTGAAAGGTTTCTAAAAATTTATATAGAGATTTCAACGAATTTAAGCGATTTCTAAGGTTTTCGTGAAATTTAAAGGAATTTCAAAAGATTTCTAAGAGTTTTATGGAGTTTAAGGAATTTTAAGGAATTTTAAGATATTTCTAAGATTTGCGAGGGATTTTATGGAATTTTATGAGATTTCTAACAATTTTAAGCGATTTCATGAGATTTTTCTGATCTTGAACAGATTTTGCGAAATTTTTCAAGGATTTCATTTGATACGATTTAATAAGGAATTTGATTAGCTTTTTCATATTTTTAAATTTTAACAGGTTTTAAGGATATAAAAGAATTTTAAAAGTGACCGTAATATTTCAAGAATTTTCTGGGACTTTCAAGAAATTTATTCTATTTTGAAAAGATATTGTGGAATTTTTATGGATTTGATGGAATATGAAGAGATTTCTAAGAATTTAAAAAGATGTCAACGAATTTAAGCGATTTCTAAGGTTTTCGTAAAATTTAAAGGAATTTCAAAAGGTTTCTAAGAGTTTTATGGAGTTTAAGGAATTTAAAGATATTTTCAAAGATTTCTAAAATTTGCGAGGGATTTTATGGAATTTTATGAGATTTCTCATAATTTTAAGTGGTTTCAAGAGATTTTTCTGATCTTTAACAGATTTTGTGAAAATTTTCAAGGATTTCATTTGATAAGATTTAATAAGGAATTTGATTAGATTTCTAATATTTATAAAAGATTTTAAAGATGTAAAAGAATTGTAAATGTGACCGTAAAATTTCAAGAATCTTCTAAGATTTTTAAGAGATTTTAAAGTTTGTCGGGGAATTTTCTGAAGGGATTTCAAAAGGATCTCAAAGGCTGTACTTTTTTTAAGGACTTTAAAGAAATTTGTTCTATTTTAAAAAAATATTGTGGAATTTTTATGGATTTGATGGAATTTGAAGAGATTTCTAATGATTCTATACAGAATTTTAAATTTTAAGGAATTTCAAAAGGTTTCTAGGAATATCTAGAGATTTTCATGAATTTTAATATAGATTTTCAAAATATTTACGATTTACAAAATTTTTGCAGAATTTTAAGGGATTTCATAGAATTGTATGAGATTTCTAATACTTTTAATGGATTTTATAGGATATAAAAGGGATTTTAATTATTATCAAAGAATTTTAAAGAATTTTAAAAAGTGTTTAGGAATTTTATAAGATTTTCACGAATTTTAAACGATTTCGAAAGTTTTTATGAAATTTTAAGAGATTTAAAAAGATTTCTGGGATTTTAATTCTTATCGTAGAATTTCGAAAGTTTTCTGCGATAATTTTAAAGGATTTCAAGAGATTTTTCCGATTTTTAAAAGATTTTATGGAATTGTCAAGTATTTCATAGAATTTTCTGAGATCTCTAATACTTTCAACGGATTCTTAGAATTTGAAAGAATTTCAATAACTTTCTGAAAATTTTAATAAATTTTCACGACTTTGATCAGATTTCAATTGAATTTCAACTGATTTCCACAACTTTTAAAATACACGTTTGCATCTACATAAAAAGGTGTACTTTTAAGACAAAAACGAAGGAGAAAGTAGTTAATGGAGATGCACTTTAAATGCATCGAGGAGATGAAAAAGAGAGAGAAAAAAATAAAAAAAAAAAAATAAAAAAAAAAGAGAGAAAGAAAGAGAGAGAAAGAGAAGTCAAGGTTAAGGATTTCCCACCGCGGGGTGAGGTTGTACGCCAGTCTCTTTTTTCCGGCTCGTATAGAGTGCAGGGCAAGAAGAAGAAGAATAATAAGAGCAAGAAGAGGCTATTTCTACAGATGCTCTTCTTTCTTCTCTCTCCCAGTTCCTCCTAAGATCAATTTTCCGTCTCTCTCCCTCTCCTGCACAAAGTTCTAAGTCCACACGTGTGACGGCTCATGTACGGGCGTAAATGCCAGTATTAAGCACCGTTCACACACGCGACTCGAGTACTCGTGTATGTCCTACCGTGGCATGCGAGTAACAGCTGGCATCGCATCGGTACGAGTAATACGTATAGCGGTCGTGCCCCGTCAAACGCTGAGCATTCTTTGTGCGCCAAGCAGGAGCGATACGAATAGATCTCTTTTCTCCCCTGTCTCTTCATCTTCTCTCTCTCTTCTTCTTTCTTCGTCACTCGTTTTTTTACCCTATTATTTATTCTCTCATTTCTGTTTCTCTCCAAGTTTCTCTCCAAGTTTCTCTCCAAGTTTCTCTCCAAGTTTCTTTCTAAGTTTCTCCCTCCTAACACTCGAAAATCCTTTTTCGTCGATCTATGACCGCAACACATGCGGGGCCGCAACATATTAGAAAGACTTGGACTTTTTGCTCGTTAGGGACTCTCATTGAAATTACCGTCCCTTTAAGACATTCGTTAGTCGAGAAAAAAAAAAGAGAAGCCGATCCCATTTGAGAGGAAAGTGAATAGACTCGGGTCTTTAAAAACGTGCTAGATTCCGCTGGAGGAGATTTATGAGCTCCGCGATTACCATTACGGGCTTTCGTCTGTGTTTTGATTTACTTTAGTGAGTCTTATACGACTTGGAAGTTTCGCACGCTACCAGCCGAGCCACAGTCACTTTGTTTACAGCGCAGCAATTTTCATTATTAAGGATTTAAACTTTAAATTTTTCCGACATTTCCCCTTAATATATAATAATAATATATATATGCATATATGTATATAGTCGCATATTGCTGCAGTCTCTAGAGAACTAGGGCCGGTCGATATCTTAATAATAAATACAAGAGGGGTTCACTCTGATGGCTGTTTGGTGTGAGATTGAAAGGGGGGGGTGATTGGGGAGGCAAAACGGCGGGATGGCTCAAAGCTCAAGGAATAGAAGGGCAAGACAGGAAGAGGAGGTGGAGGTGATTGTGATAGAGAAGGAGAGAAGATTCGCACCTCGTGGTGTAATGAGAAAATTTGAAATATCGTACGCTTCCTCCCACAACCCTCCACCCGAAAAAAAAATAACAGTCCCCGTAGTCATAACCGACTGATCCACGCTGCCGCCCTTACCGCATCCCTCGGGAGATTATAAGAGGGCGTATAAGGTACTCTTCTTTCGTGGCGAACCGCCAACTCTTCATATCCAACAATCTCCAGGGTGTATTTCAATCCGATGGAAATTCACAAATTAAAGAACAAATTGAAGAATTTAAATTTATCTTCAATTATTTTCAAGATAATCATATATAATACTAGTAAATCAACACACGCGATTATTTTGTATTCCTTCTTACAACATGTACCTACTCGAAATTTTTGAGAAATTTTTAGAAAGGAATTTCAAGAAGTTTCTAGAAATTTTAAGGGAATTTGGCAATTTTTAAGTGATTCTTACGAAATTAAAAAGAGTGTGAGGATTTTAAAAAGATTTCGTAGAATTTTAAGGGATTTTACGATATTTCATGAAATTTTAAAGGAATTTATGCAATTCTAAGAGGCTTTTAAGAATTCTTAGCGATTTAAAAAGGGATTCTAAATGTTTTGAAATTTCGAGAAATTTTAATAGGTTTCTAAGAATTTAAAAGAATTTCAGCGATTTCTAAGGGTTTCGTGAAATTTTAAGGAATTTCAAAAGGTTTGTAAGATTTTTATGGAGTTTTAAGTAACTTTAAACGGTATCCTGGAATTTCTACAAATTTTAAGAGATTTTCACGAATTTTAACGAATTTCAGGAGATTTTTTTAACTCTTAAAATACTGAATGGATTTTGAAGGATTTTAAAATTTGTCGGGTTATTTTATTAAGGGATTTCAAACAATTTTTATGACTCAAAAATTTCGTAGAATTTTGAAAGTTGTCGTCAAATTTTTAGGGATTTCAGGAGGTTTTTCTGATTAGTAGAAAATTTTGTGAATTTTTAAGGATTTCATGAAATCTTAATGGATTAGAAGGCATTTTCAAGGAGTTTAAGAGTTTTTTATGAGTTTTATTAAAAATTTGTGAAATTTTAAAGGTTTTCATGGTATTTTATCAGATTTCTAATAATTTTCAGGAATTTCAAGATATTTGTCTGATTTTAAAAAAATTTTGTAGAATTTTTAAGGATTTCGTGGAATTTTTTGAGAATTTCTAAGAATTTTTAGATATTTTCACTAATTTTAACGAATTTTGAAGGATTTTGAAGTTTTTTCTAAAATTTTAAGAGACCAGCAAATCAACATATGTGCGTTATTATTTTGTTTTCCTTGTTACAATTTCAAGTAATTTAGAAACCAATCAGGATTGCAACAACAATGTATGCGAGATTTTCGAGACATTTCGTGACACCGCTTTTTTAAGATACGATAGAAGAAATATAATATAGAAAAAATATAGTCTAGAAGAAATATCTACACTGAGAAACTCTGTGTTAGAAAAATTACTAATATCAATAGCAAGTAGGGTCAAAATCCCAAAATTGAGACATTTTAATACAGAAAATAATAAATTTTACTATTTAAATAGGAAAAATTACTATTTAAATAGTAAAAATTACTATTTAAATAGTAAAAATTACTATTGAAATCAGTGCTCTCAGATCGAGCTAGAAATTTACCCGCTCTACTTTAACAATTTATCGAAAAAAAAATAATTTATTATATATAATGTGGGAAACTTTATTTATATAATTCAAGAAAACACTTAAAAAGAGAAATAATTTCAAAATTTTGACAAATTATACTTGAAAAATTGCTTTTTTTCGCTAAAATAGTGGATGTGGAGGGGGTAAATTTCTAACTCGATCTGAGAGCACTGATTGAAATAGTAAAATTTATTATTTTCTGTATTAAAATGTCTCAATTTTGGGATTTTGCCCCTACTTGCTATTGATATTAGTAATTTTTCTAACATAGAGTTTCTCAGTGTAGTGTATGTTTTAAGGGAAATCTGGAGTAAAAATACCATCTGCGGATGAAAAATACATACGCCCTGATTCGAGAGATGAGACACTCATGAGAAATTTAAGAGGGCTTTTCTCTTTCGAAAGGTCATTGGCCAGGTTTGCTTTGGGAAATTGGACCATGTGTGCAGAGAGCTCTCCTCAATAGTTAAAAACCAATCGACTGAATATATATACATACACATATATATATATATATGTCTGTGTATGTATATAGTTTGGTGTAAACAGATGCAAGCAGAAGATCTATTCGAGTTAGAGAGTGAAAAATGAGCCTCAATAAGGGCGAGAAGTAATATTTAAGAAATGTCAATATATCGGAGGGTGAAGAAGGGACCGGGGCGGAAGTTGGATAAAGCGACAATAGCGAGGATCCACCGAGGCCGAACCACCCTCGATCTAGCCTCGAGGCATCTAAAAAATGAAGGAAACCCTTTGATGTGATCCGCTCTCCTAATGAAAAATTAAAGCCCCTTCTTAAACATCATTAAACACAAGCACTCTTTCAGACGCTGCATCTTCCCTCTGCGGTTTCTTTATTTTTTTTCTTTTCAACTTGCTTCTTTTCTATCCATTTAATATACATACCCTAAATCATGTCGAAAATTTTATTGCTTAAAATCGTTGCACTGTTTACCAAGCAAATTTCTGCGACATTCCACTTTAATTGAAGTTTATTCGCGAGGACAAAATAATGCACGTCTGTCAAATCTTGCCAGAGTGGATAAATTTGAATAATACCTCAATTATAACGATTTTAGCAAAATTGACGAAAATTATCTTTTATTCTAATTATAATAAATAAAATATTCATTTGAAAGCTAGACTTGGGAATTATCATTATAGCTTCGTGACTTTCATCGACTCGTTTTCGAGAATAGCCCCGCCGAGTAAATTAAATAATAAAATTAGTTCCATCCCGTTGAGGGAAAATTGAACAACAGAGATGCACTTTTTACGCGTTACAAGCGCGGACACGATCGATCGGAAAGGAACACAAAGATGATTGGCTTTGACGAAAGGCCATTGTCGTCCGTTGGACCGAGCGGAATCGAAATGGCAAAACGGTAACTCGATTGCCCAGCAGCCCGTACGGATTGCGAATTATTTCTCCTGTGTGTTGTGAATCGGCCGGCTGCTCATTCCGCGGCCAAACAATCGTGATCGATTCATGCAAATTTCAACAATCGGTTTCCCCCTCCCTGCGGTGGCCCCTTTTACCGATTTCGTCATTCGTGTATTTCCTATTGTTTGGAACCAAATGCATTTTCACGCGGCACGAGTCTCCAACGCAACTTTTTACATTCTCATTTTTTTTACGATCCTCGCTTCACGCAATGGTCCAAGTTTTCCCCTTCCTATCCTCGCCAAGCCACGAGCTTTTTTCTCCATCCCTGGAGGCGTTGGTAGTTTTTTTTTTTTTGCTCTGCTCGTCTCTTGGAAGAGGAAATCGACGCCGAGGTCTTCTCGGGAAGGAGTCGGAGGAAAGTATTCCTCGGATCTCTCATCGCCGGATGATTGGCAATTTTTTTTCAACCTCTAGTTGATTTATTAGAAAGAGCCGTGAGAAGCTACTGTCGAGACTACAAATGGTCACGACCGGAAGTGCGTGCTATAATTTCTGGATCGGGTACTAGAATTACTGCCTGGCTGTCATATCATGCAAGGATGATCGATATAGTCATTTCATGGATTTCTCTTCATCGTAAAATGTTACGAAATGTTTATAAATGAAAAAAGTATTTTTTAGATGAAAAAATCTGGGGATAAATCTCTAAGTCGATAGTAGACTTAAGGATCGTGTTTTAGCGACTAAAAGAACCTGTCGAGGTGTTGGAATAAATTGTGGGGCACAAAGAAAGTCAGAAGTGAAGTCCCGAGTATTGGTACCTGAGCGAGTACAATGCTGGCTATATTTTTATGGTGCCGCCATGGGGGTCTAATGGCACCCTGTGGAAAAAAGAATAGAACAGGGATTTGGTATAGACGTCATTGTTTCCGTACGCGTTCGACACCCTCGTGGCGAACTCCCCCATCCAGTGAGCCTTGCCGCGAAAACTACCCTTACAACGGGGTTGCCATTCAAGCCACTTTTTCATCATTCCCTTCCGCTCACCCCTTCCATTTTCTCGGTAGTCTCCATTCCGTTTCGCTCTTCGCGCATTCTTCCACACATAGATTACAATATTACCACCTCCTTCTCGCCCTTTTTCCAACTCACACCCCCGTTTTCACTATCGCGAGTGAGTGAGAGAGAATGCGAGCCTACCACCCTCTTTCCACCGGCCGCTGATATATAGGCGCACTTCTGATCATAACATAAATTTTAATGATGACCCGTGATGAAAATATAAGAACGCCTCGATATTTATGGCGTCTGTCTCACGTGTCTGCTTGGTTCCTCCTGTTCCGCGTCGTTCCTCTCGCGACTCTGCCTACGCTGCCTTTTCGCGATGCTGTTACACATTTATTTAGAGAGTGCATTACACGGCTAAGATATAATTGATGTTTCGACGCTTGAGACGCTTGCTAAATTGTTGCTCGCGAGTTTGCAATAAGCTTTTATGATTGCGAAAATTTGATAATTTTCGGGTTTTAAGATTTATTTATAGTCGTTTGGTTGCTTGGGATAATACTTTAAATAGGGAGTGGAAAAAGCTGAAAAAGGAAATTTTGGGAAAACTGGGGGACGATTATGTAATTTTTCACTTCCACTTACACTCTCACTTTGACATTTAGGTTTTCACTTTTTGATTTTTTTCAAATACACTTGAATGTCAATTTTGACGTAAAAATATCAAAGATCAAAATATAAATATAAAAAATATCACAAAATATTTCCAAAATTTTCAAAAGCCGAGATTTTAATGTATTTGTGTACTAGTAAAAATTTATCATCACTGAGAAAAAGATTTGGTTCGGACAATAAAATAATTTTGTTGGTATTTGTGCAACAACATTTTTTTTTGACTCAACAATATTATTATTGGGTCAAGAAAACGTTTTGTTAAAACAAAAAATCATTTTGTTTAACTAACAATAATTTATTTCAGCCAACAAAACATATTTTTTTGCACAAAATATTTTTCTGAGTGCAAATGTCCGGAAATTCAAGAAATATCATTAGATTTGAACAAATTTTAAGGACACTTTAAAGGATTGCAGAAAAGGTTTTTTTCAGATTGAATGAAATTTTAAAACATTTTAACTGATTTTAACGAATTTAAAGGAATTTAAAGAAATTTCAAGGTACTTCAAGAGATTTTAATGAAATATAAGAAATGTTGATACATTTTTCATAATTTAAGTAATTTATAGAAGATTACAAATTTTTATAATAATTTCAAGTCAATCACTTAGTCTCTATATGAAATCCCTTAAAATTCATTAAAGTCACTTGAAAAAATGAGAAGAAAAAAGTGAAAGTAAAAGTGAAAGTGAAAAGTTACATAATCGCTCCTCTAATTAGAAAACCGTTTTTTTAAAGGCAAAAGAAAAGGAAGTTTTGAAAAAGGTGTTTGGAAAATGTAGTTTAAAAACGAGTTTGCATAAAAGTTTGGGAAATCACTCGTTTAAAACATATTTGGAAAAAGTGTTTCGAAAATGGTAATTGAAAATGGAGTTTCATAAAAAATTCTGAAAAATAGGGTTGTACAAAAGCTGTTTGGAGAAGTATATCGGAAAACGAGATCAAAAAGACTGAGGTTACTCCGAGCAACCTCAGAGTAACCCCGAGATTCGCTAATCGGCCAATAGATTCCTGCCTGCAGAATGTCCGGGGCAGAAATTTTTTTTATTTTCAAGAAGTAAAGAGGCCCTCGAGATCTGTTCGGGAAGGTAGGAAACGAGCGGCCGAGCATCGCCTGAAGAACCCTCGTGTTGTAATTTCGAAAACGGTCGAATGCCGATCCTCGTTAGTCGGTTCAATTGGTGGTAATTACCCCCAAGTCGCGTTTGGCACGATCGTCACGGAAAGTCTGTCCATCGAAAGCTGTCGAAACTGAGGTGAAATCGACAGTCAAGCCGAGCGATCTTCCTCTTCCGATGGTAGCAACCCCCACAGTAGAAGATAGGTCTCCAGCTCTCCATCGAACTCTCCGAGGGCTTTGGAGCACGCTTCAAGGGTTGAAAAGATGGAGAGTGCAACCACTCTCCCACTCCAACCCCCTCAACGCTAACCCCAAACCCCGAGCCCCTAACAGCCCCATCTTCCTCTCACTTTTGCCTCTCTTTTCCTATTCCTTTCGTCTCCCCACCATCCCCAGCACTTTTGACGCTTCGCTCTCTCGAAATCCTTTGATTCCCATCTTTTCGGGGTGGATTCCGAACCGACGATGTGCCTCTGTTGAAAAGGGTTCCTTTCGAACCCTCCACCCCCACCCCCACCTCTCGCGGTAAGAGCGACCCCTGATTGGGACGATAAAGGCAAGGGGGGTGGGGATAAAACACTAATTAGTTATCAAAGGCCGAAGAAGGGGTTTAGTGACAAAATAGTCGAGCCCTCCGGGGCTTTTTCTCCACTCCCATCCCTCAACTCGTTTCCAAGAAGCCTATCACTTCCACCCTCTTTACTCCTCCAACCTTCTCTTCCATCCTCAACCCTTGAATAACTCCTCTCCACTCCCCGATGTCTTAATACTCTCAGCGAGGGCACATCGTGTATTGATTTTTGAATCATTAATTCTACGTCTAATCAGAACTTGTGTGATATTGAGGGGTTGCTGGGGGATGCTGGGGATTCGTGCTGCCGCCCGTGGCTCAGGAGGTGGGTCGAATATACGTGTTGCTGACTGAAACGTCAAACTCCTCGTACGAGCATGCATCGCAAACACTGGCAAATACTAATATCCACGTGCGCATACCAAGCACGTGCAACCCCTCGCATGTTGCAATCCAGAGCACCTGACTCTGCGAGTAAACTAGAAAAACACTAAATTATCTTCAATCAGTTGATTTCTGCCATAAATTATTCAGGGTTTGGGAGTCGGTTCAACTTTTGCCCCTATCCTGAATACTTTCAAAGACCACTGAGAAGAAAATTCAGACAATTAGCTTCTAATTTTCCAATGAGATTGGAATTTCTCTAGAATTTTATGCATTTTTTTAATAGAGGAGTGAAACCCATAGACGCAGGATTCTGTGAACACGCGCTGTCGCAAATTCCATCGCAAATAACACTAATTATAGTGATGAGTAAGAGAGCAGCTTGGAAGTGTTGAGCCTGCAAGAATGGAGTCTGCGGTCTCTACGATTCACATTCTGTTGTAATTAGCACGCGAATGACCGGTCTTATAATAAAAATTAATCGTCCCAGAGGCTTCTGGGGTCTAATGGACCCCATTCTGCTTCGATCCGCGGTTCAATTATGTCCCTATTGGCGATACAAAACCCTGATGAGTCACGAGTCACATCTCTCGTCAATCCTTTTTTAAAATCATTTAATACAGTTATACACTTCCAAGGCGCGCGCGAAAGGTATTAAAGAAAAGGAGAATCGACTATTTCAATGCTTCTGATTGGCAGGGAATTAATTCTCGAATTTTGATTCTCACTTTTTATGCCTGATCCTTATTTTATTCTTGATTCCTTTTTCAAATCAATTGAGATATTTATATTTTCTTTCCGGATCTGATAAGTTTTATATTTTATATTCAATGGATTCGGCTTTTGAGAAGTTCAATTATTACGCTGATTAAAAAATAGAATTTCGTGACTTTAAGACGAGACGAAATTGAAATTAGGTACATCGAATTTTACGAATATTGGGGGGTACTAATTAACGGCGACATTTGAAATCTCGCGGGAGTTTCCAGCGATTAAGCCCGCGGCCGCGATGCGAGAGAAGGCAGTAAGAACGAGCGTTAAGCTTAACAGTGGAAAATTGCCAATTTTCCCGATAATGAAAACTCCCATCGTGGTTAATTCAATTCCCTTAATTTCGTCGCATTGAATTCGCCGAAGCTTAGAAAGAAAGAAAGAGAGAAACGCTGACGATGCCAAACGCTCTCGGGGGAATCAATTAGCCTTTCAATCGATCCTCATATGAGTCGATCTATTTCAAAGTCACTAAACGACGTTCGGAAATATTCAGTGCTTTATTACTCTTCATCCAACTAAAAAAGAAGAAACAAGACCAACTTATTCGCAGATTAATAAAGGGCTATTAATATAAAGACTATATCTTAAATTGAACAAACAACGAACTGTTAGTTGAAATATCAGAAGAATATCAGCATTTTATAGCCCTCGGATATTTACTCGATTTTTAGAGTAAAGTTAATAAACCGAAATTACGGGTTTTAGAACATCGCGTCACGAGGTAATTAGTGCCAGTCAAGTGGCAATTGTCGACTATTTTTTTACAATTTACAGACTTTATCGTTCGATTTTCGATCTTACACGTCATGGAAACTTTTAGTCTGTCCTTCGACTCGAATAATAATTAGCCGTGATCATTGATCAAACACAAGAAAATACACATATTGAGCAGCATGGACTGATTTATGATCAGCGAAGCGATAAAGAAGCTATTGTAAACCAAAAAATTTGTCATTGAGCATTGGACAAATCAGAGAAATGTATTGAGCGTGATCATCTCGTGATTGTTGAATGTAAATTGATTAAACTTTTATATCTGACTCTATATTTATAGTCTTATTCATTTAACGTATTATTTCAGTACCAATGTCAATATAGTGTATTAATATTCACCTTGAGGAAGATAAAGTCACAAATGATTTCTCGAATTTAATCATTTCTCTGATTTCAAGATTTCGAGTTTGGAGTCGAGGGATGAAAAATTGCTCATTTAAGAGACAAAGGAACGTTAACTCAGCGAGGAGTGTATCTTGTGTATCTGCAAACTGAATCAATGAGTCAGCGAGGTTGATTATAACACAAGTCGAGTCGGTGATCGGAGAGAATATACGTGACATTTTCGAGGTGAGGGGTGTGTTGGAAGAAAGCAGTCAAGATCAAAACTACCGTTGAACCTGATACGCGAGGCGCAGTGTGCGTAACCCATGTACTACTATTTATACAGCAGCAAACACGCGTAATGTATGGTTACGTGTGCGTATATTTGCACCCACACTCGTTTAAATACATCGATGAAGTTGCACACGACGCATGTCGATGCAAAGTGGGTTTGAGGGGTTAATATCGATTTTATCCGTGTTTTAAATTATTACTCATTGTGCCTCGTGCACGGTCTATTACGAGGGACGGCCTTTGCATATCGCCGGAAAAGGGTTAAGGGAGAGAGGGAGGGAGGGGCTCACACCCTCTTTTGTTTTAGTCTCCGACAGAAAGGGTCTCTAAACCCTCCTCAGAAAATGATACAAGGCTTGGGAATGTTAAATTTTCATGCGAAGAAGAGAAGAGGTGAGGAAAATATTTTTGAGATGTGACGAGTTGCGAAATCATGATAAATTGAAATGCTTTACTGAAAATGGAATTTTGAAGAAAAAAAAACAAACAAATAAATGTTACTTCTTGTAAGTCAATCGTAAGTCGGAATACGGAATACGGATGATATAATATTTGTGTTGGTCTAATAAAATATATTATCAGATAGATTATTACAATTTATTGCCTGACAATGACTCTTTAAATTTCTTGATTCAAGAATAACATCCGTTCATTGAGGCAAGCAAATAGTAACTTCTTTCAACTACAATCGGACAAATGAATGTATTATACATTTATTTGATCCAGTGAAAATTCATTTTTTATGTAAAGATCGTTATCGAAATACTTTTATTTAAAAAAATTTTAATTATGGAGGGTGTCTATAGAGAAACACAGAAAATTCCAGGGATTTTTCTATCATCATTTCTGATAGAAACGCTAAAACAATTGACTACTTTTTATTCACCGCCCGATAAAAATTATCTGTCGCCAGATAAAAATAGTTTCCAATTGTTATATTTGATATTCGAGTGAATAAAAACGCCATAATCCTCTCCACTCTCAGTATAAAAAAAAACCTCTGGGATATTCTGTGAACCTGTGACTTTTCTAAAATAAAAAATGTTTAAATCACCTTTCTACGTTGCGTTTAAACCACTCGACTTGGCATTCAATGGCGGGAAAACCCTTTTCTAAGAGGTTTCTCGTGAGGGAAGCCCCGCGCTCTAAACCCCAAGCAAAACTAAAAAGTGGATTTCAATGTCTGTAATTCGTTATTTGTCGCTTATCCATACACATATATCTCTTTCATCTTTTGCAGTTTCGCCTCGTTAACAAAATATCGGCATCGCCATTAAACCCGCGACCCGTGCGTAGACACCTATCGGTTAATCTCTCTGAATCGCAAATTTCCGACTGGAAAGTGTAAAAGACTGTTTAGGGGTAGAAAGGAGGTGGAATGAAAGGGACCAATTGGAGAATGGCGCACGACGCAATATTGAATACGGGCAAAGTTGCAAAGACTTGGATTTGGTTAAAGAGAGAGAGAGAAAGAGAGAGAATGAGATAGGGGTGCGAGGGGGTGGGGAAAAAGATAAAGAGAAGGGGTTGAAAATAAGCGATAATGCTCGGGCTTTACTTAGCTAATTAGGGCTCCCTCTCGTGTACTCGTAACTCTCTCCCTCTCCCTCACCCCCCTCTCTCTTTATCTCTCTCACTATCCTCTCTTTTAAGTCGAGAGGATCTACATCCGTCGATGTCGCGTTCATTTATCTCTCTCGATCTCTGCCGCGACCCGACCCGACGCGACGGCAGTATTAATTCATTTGGATATTATTTCGCGAGGGCGGTATTAACATTCTCAATCAGATTAATTAAATTATTTTTCTTGGCGGTGAGAAGAACTCGAAATGAATTCGAATTTCGTCGGTCCGTGCAGCAAGGCCGAGAGAAGAGCGAGAGAATCCGAAGGCGGGGGTGGTTTGTGGGTGGCTGGATAAGAGGGATCCGGGAGGGGGGAGGGGAGAGGGTTGTGGAAAACGGAAGAGAAAACCTGACGAGGCAAGGGGTTAATGCAAAGGTCCAGGATAATTACCCACATGGCTGGCAATGCGTATTTCACTTTGATCAAGTTCGTGTTTTTCTTCGCTCGCCTATCAAACCATCCCTCCCCTGCCTGCTTCTTCCAATGGTTCCTTTTTCACCCTTACGAAAGTCCCAGGATGGGTAGGTAAACCCGTGCGGCTTTTGTCTTTTACCCCGGGACGTTTTAATTATTTTAGCTCACCCGCGAGCGTCTAATTTTCGCCGTATAACCCTACCTCCGTCATACAATATCACAAAGCAATCCCGAAGACAGAGGGTGTTGGATTGCGATTCGAATCACGAAGGGTCGCGAAACATCCCTCAAACAAGGGTCACTACTAGGCCTTATCTTTTCTCTCTGATTCCCTTTTTCAACAAGGGGGTCAATCATGTACCTTTCACATTTTCCCAATTTCCTATACAGTTTTCCGAAATTCTCGTAAAACATGACACGTTCGACATTTTAAACTTCACGGATTTTAAGGGGTTTTTTATACTTTTTAATGATTTTAAAGACTTTAAGGATTTTCTTAATATTTTGGACTCACCACCTCTGCATATCTGCACTTCTCGAGACTCACCTGCAAGAAAAAAAAATAATGCATTAATTAAGGATCATCGGTCGATGAAAGTCGAGCTGAAATGGGAAAATAATTAGTCGCAAGTAATACAATGGTGGAAATACAGAAAGTGCTCGACGCTAATCATGAAACTGTCGCTGAAATAGAAGGCGAGATAATTAATGAGCCAGGATACGGTAAATATCGAAGGTGGCATATTTCCGTTGGGTAGGCCTCTCCCTGAATATGAATTTCTGTATATTCGTTGGAGATTTTCGATATCAATATGGCCGCCGCACCTCGTTACGAACCCTTATTAATCAGCAAATTGTATTCAACGCAAGGCGCACGGATCAATTGAAAATTTAACGAGTGAGTCATCGTATAATAATCTCGTGACAAGGATCATTATTAATTACAAAGAGCGTCTCACCTCAGAATTTCACAAGTCAAGTAAGCAAACTCAGCTTGATAAATCAACAAGATTCCTGCGAATTTCGAATTAAAGGAATGCTTTTATCGTTGATTAGTCGAGAGCGTTGACAGCTTTTTTTTGCCATCGAGGCTTCGAACATCTCATTTTGGCCATTGCTTCTCTCTCAATGTCAAGACAAAGGCGAGACCCCAATGTCGGGGCATAGAAGTGTCATTCAAAGCCCTTGTTTTTTACTATGAATATAATGGCACGCACTCATTGTTCTAATTTGTGCATACGATTAACGTTCATTCGGAAATCGCGTAATGCGAAAAGTAAGCGCGCGCTGAGGGGAAAAAAATGAAATAAAATTAGGAGGGGAATATTCTCGCGAGGAAGAGGTAACAGAAAAGAAAAAAAACTCCCACACAAGCGGAACTCAACATAGATTGGTACAAAGCGTGTCAACCGGATACAATGCCCGCCATCTGAGGCTCAATTAACGAGTTAATGCGGTACCGTTGATAATTAAACAAACACGCACGTTTTTTTTTTTCATGCGACCCCCCGCTTCCTATAACCAGATCGTCCAGTCTCACCCCCACTTTTTCTCGATTATATTTTTTTTCAATCGCATTCCATTGCTTTTACTCTTTTTCCTTTCCTTTCTCCCTTTTGCCGATTCTCTCGCGAATATAACACGAGTTTGCATTGTAAAGCTCCGATATTATTTGCGACCGGAAGCGGATGTGTGAAACAAATATTCGAGGGTAATGAGTCGCTCTTGACGAATTTTGAATCTTGGCATTCAAGCAAACTTGACGAGTTTGCGTCAGATTCACGTCTGAATTAATAAACGGATGTTATTTTCAATTTTGAAATACGATGACGCTGAAGATTGAAGAATTAATTGATGAGGAAAAAAAAAAATATCCTCGCTTATTATAATAAACGCCTTCGGCCGTTGCCGAGTGTTTTGTCTTCCTCTGGACCATATCGTATCGTATTTGCTTATCAACTTCGATACCGCTATCGACTCAAATGGATGTCGGTTCGCACAACTGACTGAACTGACTGCTGCTGTGCCAGTAGCCACTGCCACCGGAAACACGGTATCGACAGCATTTTGTACACCCCCGGATCTCTCTTCAATCCTCATCTTCCGCTTCAATTTTTCACCGAAACGGAGATTTAATTTGTAGCAGTCAATTTCATTTAAAATTAAACAGATTATTTTTATAACGAAAAAGTAAATAAGGTCGTTTAAAAAAATATTTCCTGATAATTAATAATTAATTATAATTCAAACAATTTTCAAAGAAATATCCCTAAACTTTTCCGAATTCCTTTAATATCCTTTGTCTTTCATTTCAATAAAAAAAATATAACATTTTCGTTTAAAAAATAGATTATAAAAAGATTCAGATGAGAAGAAAAGTAATTCTATCATTTATTTATCAGAAATTATTTTTTAATGATCGGAAATTTTTCCTCCGATTGAAATGGATGGTGATAAAAGCTCTCTAAATCTGAATTAGTGAAAAGTGAGTCACTAATTTACTTTAGTGAAAAATTTTACTATTGAAATAGTAAAATTTATTATTTTCTGTATTAAAGTGTCTCAATTTTGGGATTTTGACCCTACTTGCTATCGATATTAGTAATTTTTCATATTTTATAATTTGATTGAGTAACTTAGTTCCTCAAAATTAAGTCTTATTAGTAGTTGAGTAAGTACTTGCAGTATTACACATATAACTTTTATAATTTATTTAACAAATTTTAGAAACTATCCAAAGATTTCGAAGGATTATAAATAATTTCCAGGTATTTTCTGAGATTCTCTAGGTTTTTAATGATTTAAAGACATTTTCAATAAT
>UCOK01019678.1:0-12553 GCA_900474325.1 Synergus umbraculus | reverse complement strand
TTGTCCGATCGGTTTGAAAAAAGAAAATTTTCAAAATCGAAAACTCAATTTTTTGAAAATGTAGCATTGTAGAGTATATAAGAAATTGAAACTTTTTTCTATTATAAGTTTTTTGCCCAAACTTTTATAGAAAAATGTTTCAATTTCTTATATACTCTACAATGCTACATTTTCAAAAAATTGAATTTTCGATTTTGAAAATTTTCTTTTTTCAAACCGATCGGACAATACCTTTAAAGTAAAAAAATATAGAAATATTTATTTTTAATGTTAATCAATTAAAAAATTTTCAATTTCGAGAATTTTCAATTTCGGGAATTTTCAATTTCGGGAATTTTAAATTTCGAGAATTTTAAATTTCGGGAATTCTCAACTTCGGGAATTTTAAATTTCAATAATTTTCAATTTCGGGAATTTTCAATTTCGGTATTATTATTTTCTTTCGGTAATTTTCTACTTCGGAAATTTTTATTTTTCGGGAATTCTCAACTTCGGAAATTTTAAATTTCGATAATGTTCAACTTCGGGAATTTTAAATTTCGGGAAATTTACGTGATCCCCTTTCATCATACAAACACGACTACGATCCATTACCAAGTGAAGTTTCATCAGCTATCAAGCCTATTTCTGAAGAACTTAGCAAAGAAGAGCTCTTGAAGAGGTGTGTTGGTGGCTTCACGCAAAACAATAATGAAAGTTTGAACCATTTAATTTGAAAAATTACACCAAAAATACTTCCTGCTGGTTCAAAAATAGTAGAGATTGCTGCATTTATCGCTGCTGGCACTTTCAACGAAGGATTCTCAGCTTTGTTGCTTTTTATGCATGGCCTGGACTTGAAACTTGGCCGAAACAGCCACGAGTATGCCCGAAAAGAAGATGAGAACCGCATACTCATTGCCGAAAAGAAAGCTGACGCTACGACTAACTAAATATTTTTGGTTTTTTGATTTTAGATGAACCAGTAGTGAGTAATGATGTCCACGGCAAAAGCATTTTTTTTGGAGACGTCAAGGGAGATGAGGTACCAATGGCTGAGTTTTCGGAATTTTTAAATGAAAATTTCACAAAATACTGTTGAAACATGTACCTTTGATATGCTGAATTATTTAAATGAAAAATATGATTGTATATATTCAAAAAAAAAAATGGTAAAAATACCCTACTTTTTAGCCTCTGAAACCCACCTAACCCCTTAAGCGATACCCGAAAACAAAATGTAACTCGTCGCCTTACCTATTATACTGTGAAACATTGATACATAATGCAATATCTGTCTTAACTTTATACATAGTATATAAAATAGGGCTTTTTAAATGTCTAAAAAATTGTATTCCAACTGAACTATGTCTTTTCTGTGTTAAAATTAAGGTATAAACGACACATGTAGTGACCTACAATGCTAATTCGCGACCATTGTTGGAACCACCAACATCGCCAACAAAAATTAAAAACAAGAGAATAAGAATTTAGGGACTAAATATTGTCTTGGGGTGGAGGCATGATGCCATCATGGGCGATACTCGAGAAAATACTCCTACGATGCAGGGTTTCGGATGCCCAGTAGCGGCGGTTGGTTAGGATAAGCAAGTGGGCTCGCAATCGACGTCATCATGCAACCGCAGCTCTACATTGGTGGAAAACTTGGCTTCTGTAGAGTATAATGCTACAAGTAGAGACTCTACTTCTCATAGGTGCAACAGAAAATATGGTAGTTTATGTTACGTTTGTGGTAAATTTGAAGTACCGAAATATCGAAGAAGCTTATCTGATAAGTACATAAATATTTACGAAGCATGCTTTGAGCTAAAGGTTGTCAACCAAGAATTAGAGTGGGTACCCCACATAATATGCCATTCCTACAGAATAATGCTACTAAAATGGGACAAAAGTCGAGACCGGAAACAGCTGTTATTTCAACAGCTCATTATATGGTCCGAACCATCATCTCAAGCAGACTGCTATATCTGTATGACGAATACGTTTGGCTTTAACATAAGTAGTAAAACTACTATCTTGTATGCTAACGTAGCTTCAGTCAAAAAACCGACTACTTCCGAAATTGAAGCTGTAGTCGATGAACCAATAGAAATGGACTGGTCAGTCACGCTCTAGGAGAGGGAAATTAGTGGAAGCTCACAATCAGATGACAGCGAAGAAAATGAATATTTACCTGATAATATTAAGCACATGACCCCAGAAACGTTTAACCAACACGAGTTGAATGATCTCATAAGAGATTTAGGATTACCCAAACATGGAGCTGAGTATTTAGCCGCAGGATTAAAAAAGGAAAACTTGTTGTCAACCGGGACTAAAGCTTGTGCTTATCGGAACAGGGAAGAGAAGTTTCCGGAATTCTTTCACAAAGATGAAGAAAATTCGCTAACATTTTGTACAGATGTGAAAGGGTTGATGAATGACTTGAAACCTAACATTTATAAGGCTGAAGAGTGGAGATTGTTCATCGACTCTTCAAAAAGGAGCCTGAAATCTGTCCTTCTGCACAATGGAAACTCTTTTGCACCTATTCCGATAGCTCATTCAACAACGTTGAAGGAAACGTAAGAGAATTTGTCAATAGTCTTGGAAAAAATTAATTACTTAGAACACCAATGAAAAGTCTGTGGCGATCTTAAAATTGCAACTCTGATTCTGGGACAACAATCAGGCTTTACAAAAAATCCCTGTTTCTCCCCTTCATATCAAACTTGGTCTCATGAAGCAGTTCGTCAAAGCTCTGGACAAGGATGATGAAATTTTCGGATACTTAGCGCAGAAGTTTCCGGGCATAAGCGATGCCAAACTACAAGAAGGTATCTTTGATGGTCCGCAAATTCGCACTTTGTTCAGAGATGACAAATTTCATACAAAAATTAATCGTGACGAAATCGATGCATGGACTAGTTTCCAAAAAGTCGCAGAGAATTTCTTAGGAAATCAGAAAAGTGATGATTTCGAAAATTTAGTTCAAGATTTATTGAAAAACTTCAAGAAGTTGGGTTGTTTGATGAATTTGAAATTACATTTTCTACACTTTCATCTCGATTACTTCCCATAAAATCTCGGAGACTACAGTGACGCTCACTTTTTCCTTCTTTTAATTATTACTCAAATAAACCAAAAGGAAAGTCTCTAATGTGACGCACAAAGGGCCCAAACAAAAAAAAATAAGTTAAGATTAAAAAAAATGAATGATTTGAACATAAACGAGATATTTGGGCGCCAGTCCTTTCTTCGAACAATAATAAATATATATTAGATCAGCTAGAGACATGCAAACGATGGAATCTCAATTCCAAACTCAGAAATAAAGATAAAGGTAAAAAAAAGTAAAGACAAAGATAAAAAAATAATTTTACAAGTCTCTAATAAACCAATTATATTCAAAACCAAGATATATCAAAAAATATATATATATAAAAATATAATAATATAATATAAAATAAATTAAGAAACATTTAACTAGCTCAACTTAAAAATCGGTAGAGAGGGAGGTTCGCAAAATTACAAAGCTCAGGTTTTAACAGAAAATTTAACAATAATTAATTTATTTTTAGTCAACTAAACCAATAAACAAATTTAGAACAATATAATAATAAAAAAATTAACAAATTCTAATAAAATTCATATAAAACAAAAAAAAATTACATTCACATAATAAAATCTTTGTATAAATTATATAAAATCTATAACAATTCAACATGCTAAAACAATAAAATCATTCAATAAAGAGTAAATTATACAAAAATAATTTAAAAATTACAAAATAAGATAATAAAACAAAAAAAAATTAAAAATAAGTTAGGATCTTATTAAATTTTAATGAAAAAGGGGGTTTGGTTCCGGGTTGAATTTATTTTAAGGGGAAGGGGGATTTTTATAAATTTTAAATTTTAAGTCAATAACATTATAAAAAAGGATAGCAAAATCAAACAGGCTAGGCTTTAGGTCATTTGGCACTCCGAATTATTATAAAATTTATAGGCACATTATACAACGAAATACAATAAAATTCAAAAAAATAATCAATTTAAATAGGATGATTCAGCCAAGGAGTTAAAAAAATAAATATAATGTAAGAGAATACAAGAAAAAAATATTTTAAAAAACTTGGCTAAATCATTAAGTAAATAAATTCCTACCTTAGAAATCGATGAAAGACGACGAAGAACAAATTTTTAATTGTAAGTGCGAATAATTCTGAATACATGCTGTCACTTCAAGTTCACAAAGGTAAGAGACCGATACAAATTCTCACGCTAGCTCGTTAGCCTGGAGAAATTTTAAAATTAGTGGAAAGGATCGATGCGCGTAAGACTAATTTCCGTATGTAATCTATTAGATTATATTGAAGTTACAATGCGTATGCACGACTGCTAAATTTAAAAAAGATTAGGACAAGAAATTTAATTTTTAAAAGTAATTTGGCAAGGCAGGCGATTGAGAAAAGAAATTGAGAATACGGATAATCAAATTATTATTTAAATCTAAAATTCCATAAATACAGCTGTTTGACACAATCAATAATAATAGAAACACAATATCAACAAATAAACCAATAAGAATTTACGCAAACAAGATCATAAATCAATCACAACCGTTAAGAAGTATCAATATACAATATTCAAATTTAACGACAATTTCCTCAAAAATATAAAGCGACGCGAGAAAAAGAATCGAATCATATAAAGAACATATAAATAGACAACTTTACCAAACAGGATTGATTCGCAAAAATACGTAAGATTAAAAAGATGATATAAATGTCAAAGATAAACCGTAATGACGGGTAGACATCCAAAATCAAATAGTTTTAAAATTCACAATTGAAAGAATTGGCATAAAACCACAAATCAAGTTAAATCACAATATGAGATTTAACAACACATAGAATTGTCGAGCGAAATAAATATTAAACAAATACAAGAATAATCGAAAATAACAAAATTCTTGGGCACTCACGCAACCTTTCCAACGGAATTCAGTATCGCCAAAAATGGAAGAATATACAATCCCAATGCTTCTAGATGTATTGATTTCCCTGCAGATCGAAGTGAATCTAAAGAAATAGATCAACGATAACTGATTATGGAAAACGATGGTGATCATTAAATATCCCATCCGTGAAATTCCATGCCGAAAAGATCGATAGTGGAGAAATCCCAACAATTTAATCATCCAGAGTAAAATTAGTCATCGTAAAAATCGCCACGCTGCACAGTGGGTAAAAATCGGAAAGTTACCTTCATAATCGCCTACAGGTCGTATTTCTTAACCGATTTGAATATTTTTTTTTTGAAATGTTCAGCGTTCAATTTTGCAGAGAATTGTGGATTTCGATTTTTTAATTGTTTCCACAGAACAACAATATATTGTAACGATTCCTAGGGGGTTCTCTTTAAGGTCCTGATGTCTAATGCTTATTTTTCGTAGCTTATTGTGGATGTAAGACCTTATGCCCTCTCATAGGCTGGAATCGTGGGAGTGGGACGGTTCCCAAGGGAGGCAAGTAAATACGCAATAATTAATTAACAATAACAATGTTTATTCAAAACAAAAAACCAAAAGATTGCAAGATAATATCGGTTCCCGGCTACGGAAAGACTCGATATAATACAAATTTGTTAGTGATAAGAAAGACTCGATATAAACTAATATATAACAAATATATATAGAAAAAATATATAAAATAATAGAAAAAATATATAACAAATTTGTTAGTGATAAGAAAGACTCGATATAAACTAAAGCTCATTCATCGCAAACCGAGAAAACGATAAGTCTCTTGAAATTTAAATATCAATGTTTATAATAAGTGAAATCAAATGTTAACTAAAACAAAATAAAAATTCATTAACGCATTACGCAAACCTAACAAATAAATCCCTCTCTTGCCCCTGGCTGAGCGCATATAATCGTGGTTAAAAAACCTAACAAGTCAGCCTGTTATAAACTATTTCCCACAACAAGAGAGTTTCTAACGCCTAACTAAATAACCCTCGATTTTCGCGAGCTAATTAAAAGATCATAAGTCGCATGAGAACTTAACAGAAACCTAACTCTAAACAAATGAGATATGTTACATTTGAGAATGTCCCTAATGTCGCTAAATCACCGTTAATACACGGCTCGAAATTAATACGCATGAATAATTCGAAATCTTATAAGATTTCAACGAGATTCGCAAATTCGAAGCGCACGTGCGGACTTAGAAATTTCACGCGAAAATATTGCGAAATAAACTAAGTCGCAAAACTTGAGAAATAAACTGAGTCGCAAGCCCGAAGAAATAAACTAAGTCGCAAGACTTGAGGAATAAACTGAGTCGCAAGACTCGGAAAAATAAACTAAGTCGCAAGACTTGAGAAAGCAAACTGAGTCGCAAGACTCGGAAAATAAACTAAGTCGCAAGACTTGAGTAACTAAGTCGCGAGACTTGAGAAAGCAAACTGAGTCGCAAGACTCGGAGATAAACTATGTCGCGAGACTTGAGAAACCAAGTCGCGAGGCTCAGGAAATAAACTCGGAATATGACTAAGTCCCCACAGCCTGGAGCAGCGTACGAAGGGACTTAGAAAAATTTATGAGAAATAAACCAGCAGTGAAAAAAAATAAAAAATGAGGCTAAGTCCCCCCAGCCTGGTGCAGCGTACGAAGGGACTTAGAAAAAATTTATGAAAAATAATTCAGGTAAAGAGTAGAAGAACCCCAGCCTGGAGCAGCGTACGAAGCTCTTCTAGTCTATACTACCTTGCAGACTGCAGCGACGAACTGGAATAAAATGGCCGCGTAGAGTGGTCCCACACAACCGAACAAAAGCACACCGAATAAAAAGTCGGAAACTCTGGCTAAGCGCTAGGACGATGTCCAGCCAATGCTTTGGGTGACTCGAAGATGAGTGACGGCTGAGACCAAATGCTCGTCTTTTAGCTCCTTAGAGAAACATCTTGTGTATGGAAAGACGCGCATTGCGAACCCTAGCATGGTTTTGCGGATTTATTCTCCGATCGATATTTTGACCGCTCTGTAATTTGATGGTAAGTTTAGGCTTGGTGGCCTATACCCAGGCTCGCGATCATCGCTCTGCCTTATGTCGATAACCGCAGTTCGGGTTGCCTATGTGTAGGCATATATATAACAGTAAGGCATAACGTTATAATATAAACAAATATAGTGACAAAATTGGCCATTTCAAATTACGGAATTTTTATCTCAAAAAAAAATATAGATAAAAACTCACTATCAGCCAGAATTATTGCCCCTGCATTCATTGAACAGAATTAAATCAAAAAATATTTAACTTAATTATTATAAATAATTTTTATAAACAAATTCTTCATAATTGAGATTTTCTCACATTTAAATTTATTTTTCTGACCAAAATGATTCACAATCCTCTTTAGAGCCATTTATATACTTAAATCTTTATAAATAAACAATATAAAATGTTAATAACAATTTAATTAAACAATTCCCCCAATCGGCCGTTTCATTGTGGAAAAAAATGGGATTTTCTTCAATTATTATAATATATAATATTAGTTGCGATAACTAACCAACGAAATTAAGTAATAAATAATTTACAAGATTGTTATAAACAATAAAAAAACTATAATTGATCATTTTCACTTGTTCCATGGTTCTATATGCCTTCCTCAGTTCACAAAATCCTTATACATGGGGGAAAGGTTATGGAGAATTTCATGCTGCCAATCGGCATGTATTCCGAAGAAGCTTCTGAAGCGAGGAACAAGGATATTAAGTACATTCGACAGTTTAACACACGAAATATCTCTCGATTGCAAACTATGCAAGATTTGTAACATGGCTGTTACTTTGGTTGCCTGAGTGCAGGCGTGGGGGCGGGGCCCAAACCGGCGAGCAGCGGTGCTGCGCATCGTCGTTCGGCCACCTCGCTCTCTTTCTCTTGGAACCTGGCAGCAAGCGCACGCAGATATCTCAGCTGTCGCTATTATTCTGTTTTTGCTGTCAACGATTCCGCTTTCTGTACTTTTGGGTTTTTGTGCCGGAGTTCTTCACGGTAAGTGAATGGCAGTTCCTGTCCCCTTTCCTTCCAATAATTGCATAATCCTTCCAAATTATAGATTTAATTCACAAACTCGTTGAGTCCTCAGATCTTTTCATTGCATCCTTAAAGCCTGAATGGGAAAAAGTGGAAATTGAACTTGATCAAGAACCAGATGAACTAATAGCACAATTCGAATCCAAGAATGATTCAAGTTCTGACTCGTAATTGATTTATACTAAGTTTCTTATAATAATCCCATTATTATTATAAATATCGAATATTTATTTGATTCAATACAATTGAAAAAAAAATTGCAGATTTAACCGATTGTTGTAAAAATTGTTAATAACAATTACGCAAGTTATTATCTAGTGTTCCACATTGAATTTTAAAATCACTGTTAGCTTATTGCCGAATAATTTCAGTGGAAAACCGTCCTTTTTACAAGTGAAAATGATCAATTTTAGTTTTTTTTATTGTTTATAACAATCTTGTAAATTATTTATTACTTAATTTCGTTGGTTAGTTATCGCAACTAATATTATATATTATAATAATTGAAGAAAATCCCATTTTTTTCCACAATGAAACGGCCAAGTGGGGGAATTGTTTAATTAAATTGTTATTACCATTTTATATTGTTTATTTATAAAGATTTAAGTATATAAATGGCTCTAAAGAGGATTGTGTGTTACGACCCGAGCGGAGGGTAAATGCTATATTAAAATAGGTTAAGGGAGGATGAGTTTGCTGATTATGTCAGGGTGGTAAGGCCTGACTTTATTTTTATTGTGGGTACGTTGTGACTAACAATCCTATGGGGATTGTGTTATTCAAATAAAATACTTAGATTTTGACAAAAAGATAATTTAGTATAAACTAAAAGATTGAAATTGGATACATAGATTTGATACAAAAAAAACTTACGTTACTTCTCGGTTGAGAAGGCAAGAGAAGAAATAAGGGTTGTCGCTTGCGTCTCTATCAATCGGAGGACAACGGCAAGATCCTCACGCAGAGTTAGGTTGCTAGAGTAAGGGCTGTTATTTAACTTACTAATCGAGCGATACACGAACCTAAAGCAGATTTCGAATCCACTCGTAAGTTATTTTATTTAACTCAAACACGACTACCGTCTCTGAGAAGTACTTTATTACTTCGCCCAAGAGAACTCCCCGTGAATGGAAAATAACCGACTTATACGGCGACCGTACTAGCGTTTAGTCGAAGGAACTTTGTTCACTACACAGATACTATCAACGTGAATTGATCGCGATCGTCGATGCTTTAAAGGGCGCTTTGCCTGATCAATTCAGCCACGTTTCTTACTAACACAATAACCGCGATCGTCGATGCTTTAAAGGGCGCCTTGCCTAGTTAAGGTGCTTCGGTCACGAGAGTGTTAAAAGTTTAACTGATCGGAAATAAATGTTAACCGCCAGGGGTTAATCTGGGATTTATATAGTAGATCATTTCTGTCAAGTGGGAGTGACCTCCGCAAATCTGTATGAAAGCACGTTCCGTAATATGAAACTTGAATCATTTGATTCATACTCGATGGATATTTATTAACAAAGTCCCTTTTACTAATGCTATAGATTATCTTTTCTTGCCTTGCCCTTCTGGAACTTAATGATTCTTAAGTTATGAGTTCTTATATCTATTGTATCTAAAATATTAACATATTTATGTATATGTATAACATATATACATATACATACATGCATACGTTATTCATATTAGAAAATATAAATTATTACAAACATAATCTGTATAATAACATTAAGTCATTATTTCTGTACTCAACTGCATACAAAAATGTAAGGATGTTACCTGATTATATTATAAGTGTGTTATCTCACGTTGGTTATGCTTTCTTTTGTTACCATCATTACACTACTTGTGGTCAGTTGAGCACGTTTAATTAGTATGCACTTCTTTATCGGCTGTAGTTATTATAATACTCATTATCATTAGTCGGGAGTTAATATATAAATCTCTAATTTATTTCTACACACATGCTTTTCAAGGTTGCCTATATGTAGGTGTTACATTAAAATTAATAATTTTTGGGATGTAACATGTGAATCACTTTCGGTCAGAAAAATAAATTTAAATGTGAGAAAATCTCAATTATAAAGAATTTATTTATAAAAATGATAATTATTAACTAATACTAATTTTTTGTTACAAAATATGACTCTTATGAAATATATTTGCAATTAGCGTCAAGAAAAAAATTTTTTCCATTAAAAAAAAACACTCATAAGAATTTGTTTATAAAAATTATTTATAATAATTAAGTTAAATATTTTTTGATTTAATTCTGTTCAATGAATGCAGGGGCAATAATTCTGGCTGATAGTGAGTTTTTATCTATATTTTTTTGAGATAAAAATTCCGAAATTTGAAATGGCCAATTTTGTCACTATTTTTGTTCAGATATTGTTGTTCTGTGGAAAAAATTAAAAAATCGAAATCTACAATTCTCTTCAAAATTGAACGCTGAACATTTCAAAAAAAAAATATTCAAATCGGTTAAGAAATACGACCTGTAGGCGATTATGAAGGGAACTTTCCAATTTTTACCCACTATGCGCTATAACAATATTTAAAAAAACATATGTAGACACTTTCTCATTAACACTATCACCCATTTCACTTGATTTAATAACTATCAATTCTTTTAAAATGACTAGATATCAACATTAGTACCTGAGAGCTCTTTCGTATGACCTCAAACGTAACGATAATTGGAAATATGTTTCCAGGAGCAAATCTTTAAACGCGCTGGCTATCGGAAGCTCTCTCGCTCATCCCCACCAAGCTCAACTTGTCCCACTAATTATAATAATTAACAGGTGATAGGCTAACCAGAAAAGAGTCACATTCCGCAAACTCAAATAATTGCGCGAAATACAAAGCTACCGCCTCATTATTATTATTATTTTTTTATGTTTAATAAGGTTTAACTTATAGAATTGATCCAATTCAATTCAACATCATTTTTGGGATGTAAATTGTACGCTTTCTTTCTTGTTATATAAAGTGAATAGTAATAACATTGTTACAAATATTCCCAATATAAGATCGATAACCCAATTGGATAAGGATTTAATCCAACTGACTACTGATGAGAAAGCTTGTTTCAATCTTACCCCTGAAGATTCCATATGGTAAGGTTTTTCAACATTAAGTTCTGAATACTTGATCTTTTCTTTTGATAAAAGTAGAGTAGCATATAATTCTGATGTATTGAAGGAAAACATTTCCGGAAATTCAAAGTCAGGTATTAGAGATTTCACCTTATTATTTTGAATTATCTTTTTACTGATTAAATCAACATAATGACCAGGAGAAACTTCTATAACTAAAGAATTATCTGGTTCTTGTTCAATATGTTGCTTATTTGTAATTATCCCTGTGGGACATTTTATCCAATGATCTTTAGGATGGTTCAATTTACAGAAAGATCCCAAACATTTCAAAGGATTTTCTAATTCTATACCAGTTAAGAAATCCAAATCATGAATAATCATCAGTCCTTTGTCGTGTTGAGCAAAAGGATGAAATCCTCCTGTGATATAAGAAGCCATTTTTTCTGGATGCGTTTGGATGGATCCGAATGCTGATATGTATTAAAAAATCCTAGATATACAAATTCTCTAGCTGTTTTTAAGAAATGTTCTTGACTATTTTTGAGAAGCTCTCTTAATCCCCATTGTAATTCTGCTCTTAATAATGTCAGTTGTGCATTCCATAACCATGGAGGTGGATTTCTAATTGAGGTATGATTTCCATGTATAACTTCTTCTTCAAATTGAGTTTCCCTTTTTATCCGAGGATTAATGAGATGCAAAAGTGTTACGAACCAATAATAATATTCTTTAGCAAACAAGTCCGGGTAGAAATATAAAGTATTTATTTAGGCATGTCGGAGGAGTAACAGAAAAGAAAAGATTGAGTTAATTTTTAATCAACCGATCTTTTAATTATTTTTGCGGAATTCGTAATTCCAACCTTCATCCAAGGGTAAAACTTGTCATCAATTTAGGAGAAAATAAATAAACAGGGATTCAATTTATGATAAATAATATTATATTCTATCAACCCCCAGAAGATTCCCTTCAGTCTTTAACACATCATTTACGTCTATTATGGGTTTATTTACATTAATATTTGAAAAAGAATTATAAAAGGAACGATGCAATTCGTTTCGCTTACCTATCTCCTGGTTATTGTCTATTAATTTACCATTAGAGATGAAGCGGAGAGGTAATTCACTAATCCGTTTTATCCCTATTGGGCCGTATATATTTATTTGTCGTGTTCGCGAACGATCACTCAAGTTTATTTAAGTTATTCACTATATTCACTTTGAATAACTCATCTCCTAGCTTCGCGTAGTTTTTACTAAATTTATGCAGGAAGCACGATAGTTGGCTTTTAACCAAAAGGCATGAGGGCAATTAAATCCCAACACCCTTTTCTATGCGTTTCCACATAAATCTGGTAAATTGT
>UCOK01019677.1:0-10321 GCA_900474325.1 Synergus umbraculus | reverse complement strand
AGTCTATATATAAGAATATATATTAAAATAAAACCTTGAAATAATTTTTTTTTTATTTGGCAACACTGTCTTCTAAATTTTCGTTAGGAGTCATCGAAATTTTCATGGACTCACTCTATCAAACTTTAACGATAGCAGTCAATCAAAATTTCATTGACTGGCTTGGAAGAATTATTGTATGAGTTTTACACGAACTCTATGCCTCCGGCCTTTAAATTTTCGTTAAAAGTCTTTTGAAATTTCTAAGCTTCTTTATACTTTTTAAACAAGTATCAATCAAAGTTTCTAGGAACGACTTTTCTAATTTATGATATACTTTTGATCCCATCCTAGAGTGATTGACTCAGTCAAGTAAAGTTTCAACAATTTATTTTTTCCGTGCCGTTTCATTCCGATCTAATCCGAAGGATTTTTTTAATCCTTTTTAATATGTGTCTCAACTCCAAATTCAATCCGAATGAATCCGAAGCTTACCTTTTAATAATTTTTAATCCGTGGCCCCTAATCCGAATTAATCCGAAATTCAATCCGTACACACTTTTCAATCCGTTATCCCAATCCGAAATCAATCCGCACGAATTTTAATCCTTTTCTATCCGTAGTTCTAAACTGAAGTTACCTTTCAATCCTTTTCAATCCGTGCCCTCAATCCTAATTAATCCGAAATCAATCCGAACTACTTTCAATCCTTTCTAATCCGTAGCTTTAATCCGAATGAATCCGAAAAAGTTGTGACTTATCACTTAAAAATAAAATTTATATTTAACAAAATTTTAATTGCAAATATGTCACTGAACAGCATCCTTCACTTTAGATTGGAATCCTTGCTTCGATCTCGGATTAGATCGGATTCATTCGGATTGAAATCCTTCCTTAAACCTCGGATTCAGTCGAATAGAAATTTTGGATGACTTCGGATTCAGTCGGATAGAAATCGAGGATAGACCTCGGATTAGTTCGGATTAGAATCCTCTTTTTCATTTCGGATTAAATCGGATAGGAATCCTTAGATCGACCTCGGATTGATTAGGATAGGAATCTTTGATCGGACTTCGGATTAGATCGGAATGAAACTGTTTGCTTCGGATACAAATTCCGGAATTTGATTCTCTGATGAGAATGTAATTCATGAAAATGACCACAGAGAATTCATTAGCATAATTAAGTGTGCTATAAATTTATTAAAAGTTTACAATCACCAAATTAAACCAATTGGAATAAATAAAATTGAGAGCGGCAAAAAAACAGAAAATTTTGTAAAAAAAGATACGTACAGTGATCCTAAGTGCAGAGCAGTAACTTGTTTTCTTGGAGAGAGGCAAATTGATAATGAAAGAAACTAGTTTTTATTTTCAACTCAGTAGTCGAAGTAGGAAGCAAAATGGAGATTTAAATTCAAAAGTATCAAGAAAAGAATAAGATGAATCGATAAAGAAATTAATATTAAAAATAATATCAAATTAAAGTTATAATTAAGCACTGCAATTATTTCTTAATTGTCTCATGTTAATTTGCTTCCAAAAAATTAAAAACATTAATTTATTTAAAATAAATTCAATCAAAATAAATGCATCAGTAGGTTTTGTTTATTTGACACTATTTTTAATCGATTAAAAATAAAAATTATATTTTTGTACCATATAGTATCAATGTGACACATATTTTGTTTTTTGTATAAATGCTCTCGTACAGGTGATGCAACAAATTCAATTATGATTTGCTGAGACTTGAAATTATATAAGGTATTAATTATTACTGAGGAACATCCTGTGTAGATATTATGTTCTTTTATACTTCAAGCAAGCTCTTCAATAATTTTTCTCTGTGTTTTAGGTGTGAGTATTATATTTATTTATATTTTATATTTTATTTTATATTTTACGTGTGAGTATCATAAAATAACGCCAGTAATAGCAAAAATGCAAAACACCCAGAAAAAAAGTTTCTTTGAATTAAATAAAATTTATTTGATTCAAAGAAATTTTTTTTTAATTATGAAAAAATATACGTTTATTTGATATAAAAAACTTTTTTTTCTGGGTGTATGAAATGTTAAAGAAAACACAAATTTAGTACAAAATTTAAAAATCCAAATGTGAGTTTTTTTTAACAAAATGATAACATTTTATTGAATAATGATTATTAAACAATATTTTTAATACAATTTTTTAAATGGGATTTAGTTGAACATATAAATAAGCACAAAAATTTAAATATATATAATATATTCTACTGATCAGTAGAATCCAAATTTTCTGTCATTAAAATTCGAGTTTTTTACCTATTTGTCGACAGCTTCAGAAGAAGAACGTTGTTATAATTTTGTCCTAATATTTAGAATCCGGGTTAAAAATTAAGACTTCATCGAAATATTATTGATTTATTTTAAACCTATGTTAATTATGTCATTAATTTATGTTAATATATTCAGTTTTCAGACACTCAAATTAATTGATTTTAATCAATTTGTTTTTCAGACTCCGAGAATTGATTAATTCAATTTTATGATTTTCATTTCGTTATTAGACCCTCAATTGAGTTAATTAATTAATTAATTTAGTTAATAAACAACATTTAATTATATAGTGAAATCTGTATTTTATTTTGAAGTAGAAAATTTGATAACACAGACACACAAAAAAAAGTCTTGTTACAGAAAGGTGACCCATATACCCCTATGTTTTTTTTTTTGAGTCCGAATCTGATGTCCGTTTTCCCTCAACACGTCATAATTTAGGTCAATTGAAGGTCAAATTGACAAAAAATATTTTTATTAAAAATGACCATTACTCCTAACGTTTTTTGGGTCCCTGAATCCGAATCCGAGGTCTACTTGACCCTATCGAATCACTATCAAGGTCAATTCAAGGTCAAACCGGTAAATATTGCAAAAAATGGATTTTTGATTACAGATTCGGAAAGAGCGGAAAATTTTACGTCCAGATATGGTATTATCAAATTTTTTACATCCAGATCTCATAGGTCAATCAGAGGTTATTTACTTTGTTATATAAAGTTTACACGGGATTGAAAATTTAAGAAAATATGGTTGACCTTGAATTGACCTTGATAGTGATTCGATGGAGTCAAGTGGATCTCAAATTCGGATTCAGAGAACCCAAAAACGTATCATTATACTCTCATACAATCATATTTTCTTAAATTTTCAATACCGTATAAACTTTATACATAACAACGTAAATAACCTCAGATTGACCTATGAGATCTTGATTTAAATAATTTGATAATACGATATCTGAGCGTAAAATTTCCCGCTCTTTCCGAATCTGTATTAAAAATCCATTTTTTGCAATATTTACCTGTTTGACCTTGAATTGACCTTGATAGTGATTCGATAGGGTCAAGTGGACCTCAAATTCGGATTCAGAGAACCCAAAAACGTATCATTATACTCTTATGCAATCATATTTTCTAAATTTTCAATACCGTATAAACTTTATACATAACAACGTAAATAAACTCTGATTGACCTATGAGGTATTGATGGAAAAAATGTTATAATACGGTATCTGAACGTAAAATTTCCCGCTCTTTCCGAATCTGCAATCAAAAATCCATTTTTTGCAATATTTACCTGGTTGACCTTGAATTGACCTTAATAGTGATTCGATAGGGTCAAGTGGATCTCAAATTCGGATTCAGAGAATCCAAAAACGTATCATTATACTCTTATGCAATCATATTTTATTAAATTTTCAATACCGTATAAACTTTATACATAACAACGTAAATAACCTCTGATTGACCTATGAGATCTTGATTTAAAAAATTTGATAATACGATATCTGAGCGTAAAATTTCCCGCTCTTTCCGAATCTGCAATCAAAAATCCATTTTTTGCAATATTTACCTGTTTGACCTTGAATTGACCTTGATAGTGTTCGATAGGGTCAAGTGGACCTCAAATGCAGATTCAGAGACCAAAAATCGTATCATTATGGTCTCACGCAACCATATTTTCTTAAATTTTCAATCCCAGGTAAACTTTATATAACAAAGTAAATGACCTTTGATTGACCTATGAGTTCTTGATGGAAAAAATTCGATAATACCATATCTGGACGTAAAATTTCTCGCTCTTTCCGAATCTGTAATCAACAATCCATTTTTTGCAATATTTACCGGTTTGACCTTGAATTGACCTTGATAGTGATTCGATAGGGTCAAGTATCTCGAGAAATTTTGAAATTTTGAAATAAAACACGATTTTATGTATACAAATTTTGGCATTATTAGTAATACAAATTAGACTGTTTCATTAGATCAATTAAATCAAATGGTAAATTTTTAGTTAGCACATGTATAGATAACTATAAAAACCTGTTTAACAAAACAAAAATTTTGCTACCAACTTAAATTAAAAATGCTTTTTATATTTATAAACTATTATGATGATAACATCACAGTCTGTGGATTAAATAATTCATAATTAACTATAAATGCTATTTTTTTATTTTGATCATAGCATGCAAACTAAAATTTAACCAGCAACCCGTAAAATAATCAACAAAGAAATCAATTTTTACCATTCGATTTAATTGATCTTAATTATCAGTCTAATTAGTAATACTGATATAAAGGTAAAATTTGGAAACCCTACATCCCTACTGAAAAGCAACTGAATTGTTTCAGCAGTAGCAGATGACTATTTGATCAATTGTGGATAAAATTTAAGGTTTCGTAGAATGTACAGAAACGTTTTATTATAAAAATATACAGAATCGTCAACAGTACAGTTTAATATAAATTAAGAATTAGCAACACAATTTCCTGGCCATCCGAACCATTCCGAAGAAACTTTTCAATCAGAATTTTCAATCCGAATTAATCCGAACCATTCCGAAGAAACTTTTCAATCCGAATGAATGCGAACCATTGCGAAGAATCTTTTCAATCCGAATGAATCCGAATTTTAAATCCAAATGAATCCGTAATTTCAATCCGAATGAATCCGAGCCATTCCGAAGAAACTTTTCAATCAGAATTTTCAATCCGAATTAATCCGAACCATTCCGAAGAAACTTGTCAATCCGAATAAATCCGAGTCATTACGAAGAAATTTTTCAATCCGAATGAATCCGAAGTTTCAAACGGAATGAATCCAAACTATTCCGAAGAAATTTTTTAATTCTAATGAATCCGAGCCATTCCAAAGAAATTTTTCAATCCGAATGAATCCGAACCATTCCGAAGAAACTTTTCAATCCGAATGAATCCGAGCCATTCCAAAGAAATTTTTCAATCCGAATGAATCCGAACCATTCCGAAGAAACTTTTCATTTCGAATGAATCCGAAGCTTCAATCCGAATGAATCCAACCAATTCCGAAGAAATTTTTCAATCCGAATAAATCTGATAGAAATTTTCGTACAGTCTTCGGCTTGGCACGGATTCATTCGGATAGGAATCTTCGTACAATGTTCGGATTGGCTCGGATTCATTCGGATAGGAATTTCCCTTCAAACTTCTTATTTTCTCGGATTCATTCAGATAGGAATTATCATTTAACTTCAGATTCGCTCGGATTCATTCACATAGGAATCATCATTTAACTTCGGATTGGCTCGGATTCATTCGGATAGGAATTTTCCTTCAAACTTCGGATTGGCTCATAAATTCACGATAAATTCACCTATTCTCCGTAACATACGATAACGTTCTTCGTACT
The DNA here is from genome assembly GCA_900474325.1 of Synergus umbraculus. Lineage (NCBI taxonomy): Eukaryota > Metazoa > Arthropoda > Insecta > Hymenoptera > Cynipidae > Synergus > Synergus umbraculus. The sequence continues at coordinate 4,632 of UCOK01019677.1, read as the reverse complement.
TGCTTATTAATTTCAATAAATAACTAAGTACGGTGAACGTTTCGAATGTAAACTTGCTATATAATTATTAATTAAAAATAATAATAGGCAAGTTACATAGTGTTGATATTCCATAAGCAATTATTCCTGCAGCTTATAAAACTACCCATCGATTAAAAAACTATTGTGTGGAATCATTATTCACAATATCTGACCTTAAAATTTTTAATTATCTGAAAACAAAAGTCGTATTGTAAAAAAGAGGTAAAAAACGAAAATCGCAAAGAATTTCAAAATAGTTAGGCGGGCGTTACAAGATTATAAAATATTGAAATATTTTTTAAGTTTTTGAAAGAATTCTCTCTCTCCCTCCCTCTCCCCATTCCCCTGCCTCTCCCCCCTCTCTCTCTCTATCTCTCCCTCTCTCTCTTTGGCTTGTTTTCGTTGATAAGATTGATGAGGATAGAATGTATATAGACAGATTATGAATTCTAAGAAGAGTTTGTTTATCAAGAATAAAAGAGCGAGTATAAAAAATGAACATGAGACTGTCAAAAAATGGTTATAAAGTTTCATAGAATGTACAAAAATTTTTTATTGAAAGAATGTATAAAATCGCCAACAATATAGTTTAATATAAATTAACAATTAGCAACACAACTTCCTGGTCATCTGCAATTCCTCTTGAATTTCTTCCAAACTTTTTCCTTTGGTTTCAGGTAAAATTTTGAAGAGAACAATCGTCAAGATAATACAAAAAATAGCGAAAAAGCAAAATATGGAATGAGCTCCGACATTTTCGACCAGTTCTTGAAATCGAAAGAGACAAAGATAAGTGAAGATCATGTAGACAATTTTAATGAATGTAATGCCATAACTTCTCAATTCAATTGGAAGAAGTTCTACCTGTAAAACATAGAATATATTCCCAATTCCAACGCTGAGACCAAATTCGTACATAGCAGTAGCAAAAAGTGGCACCCACGAAATTGAAGATACATCTATTTTATATACAATCAAAAAGAAAAAAGCGCTCATAATTCCTTGAGCGACAGCTGAAATAAATCCAGAAACAAGTAGAAGATATCTTCTTTTTGCTCTCTCGATTACTAGAGTATTTAAAAAACAGGCAAGAATTTTCACAATTGCTAATATCAATGTCGCTTCTTTAGGTCCCAAAAAATGTTCACCGTAAGTTAAAATTTGTTGAGTGAAAAATCTCAAGGCCATGTGTCCTGAAAATACATCATGAGCTGCAAACATGCTAATTATCATCAAAGCTCTGCGCGTACTTCGACGAGAAAATAATTTCCAAAATTTGGTTTTCTTCAATTTGAGAATAATGGAATTTCTCCCCCTTTCTTCAACTTTCTTCTCCCTAATTTTTTTCTGCATTGCAATTATCTGCAATTTGTTAGGCTGCATCAAATCCACCAATTCTTCTTCCCTCGGATTATTAACTCTATTAATTTCGATGAAATAGGACGAATTTGGCATAAAGAAAAAGGAAACGAAGAAAATAATTGGCATAGTCAGGAGGGTGACATTCATGTAAAAATATGGAACATAAGCACCAAGCAGCATCATAAATAAAATTCCGATGCCCATGGACAGATTAATGAATGTTACGAGAATTCCTCGAGTTTTTACATTTCCAATTTCTGATAAATAAACTGTCGTTGCACAGAAACCTCCACCATACCCAATTCCGTTTATAACTCTTGCTATGTAAATGGCTATGACGTTGTCAGCCAGAACTATTAGGAGCCAAGAAAATAATTGTGGCCCAGAAAAAATGAGTAAAGTCCATTTTCGACCTAATCGATCAATTAAAATTGGATTAATTATGTAACCAATTATATATCCTACAGGAAGTAAGGATGCTATTATATCACTTTCTGCTATTGAGATTGGTATGTGTGAGTTTTTGCTGGTCAAATAAGGCAATGCTGGTGATGTCCAAGAAGCCGATATTCCACATCCTACAGTTGTTAAGGAACCTGTTGAAAAATTAGGATCTATTTAAATTCCAAGTGATTTAGATTTTTTTGGAATGGTTTCAGATGCATTAAAATAATTGTAATTAAGCGAATTACGACTAACTGTGATAGCTATTTACTTTACAAAACCCTTACCCCTCTTTCCTATCCTATTGTATCATATCCTATTGTATCCTATCCTATTCTATCCTATCGTATCCTATTCTATCCTATCGTGTCTTATTCTATGTTAATCCTATCGCATTCAATCCTATCTTATCCTATTGTATCATATTATATGTATCCTATCCTATTGTATCCTATCCTATCCTATTCTATCCTATCGTATCCTAATCTACCCTATTGTATCCTATCGTGTCTTATTCTATGTTAATCCTATCGCATCCAATCTTATCTTATCCCATTGTATCATATTATATGTATCCTATCCTATAGTATCCTATCATATCCAAGGCTATTGTATCCTATCCTATACTATACTATGGATACAATAGGAAAGGAAGGAAAGGAAAGGATAGGATAGGATAGGATAGGATAGGATAGGATAAGATACGATACGATACGATACTTTAGGGTAGCATATGATAAAATAGGATATTATATAATATAATATATAATATAATATAATATTATATAGTAGAATATAATTGGATATAATAGGATAGGATGATAGGATACGATAGGATGAAATACGACAGGATACGATAGTAAAGGATACAATAGAATACGGTAGGGTATCATACGATAGGATAAGATCGAATACAATAGGATAGGATAGGATAGGATATGATAGGATAGGATAGGATAGGATAGAATATGATAGGATAGGATAGGATAGGATAGAATATGATAGGATAGGATAGAATATGATAAATAGGATAGGATAAAATAGAACACGACAAGATAAGATACGATAGGATAGCATACCGTAGAATAGGATACGATATTTTAGGGTAGGATATGATAGAATAGGACATTATACGATAGGATACAATAGGATATGATACAATAGGATACAATATAATTGGATACAATAGGATAGGATATGATAGGATACGATAGGATAAAATACGACAAGATATGATAGGATACAATAGAATACGGTCGGGTAGCATACGATAGGCCCTTAGCTCTCTCTTCAATCATATTGTATCCTGTTCTATCCTATCGTATCCTATTCTATCCTATCGTGTCTTATTCTATCTTAATCCTATCGTATCCTACCATACCCAATGCTATTGTATCCTATCCTATACTATACGGTGGATAGGATAGGATAGGATAGGATAGGATATGACACAATAGGATAGGATACAATAGAATACGGTAGGGTAGCATACGATAGACCCTTATCCCTCGCTCCTATCCTATTGTATCCTATCCTATCCTACCGTATCTTATCCTATTGTATCCTATCATGTCTTATTCTATCTTAATCCTCTAGTATCCAATCCTATCCTATCGTATCCAATGCTATTGTATACTATCCTATACTATACGATGGATAGGATAGAATAGGATAGGGTATTAAATGATAGGATAGGATAGGATAGGATAGGATAGAATAGGATACAATAGAATACCGTTGAATAGGATATTATACGATAGGATACAATAGGATAGGATATGATAGGATACGATAGGATAAAATACGACAGGATATGATAGGATACAATAGAATACGATAGTATAGGATACAATATAATACGATAGTATTTAGGTCTTTTTTGGAATAATATCAAATGATTAAAATAATTGCAAAAATGATTTCCGAATACACTGAGAAAAATTTTTGGTGCGGACAACAAAAATTTTTATTGCTATAGAAGCTACAAAAAATTTATGGTTGTGCCAACTGAATTTTTGTTGAACCAACCAAATTTTTTTAATTCAACCAAAACTGAGACTGACTGAGATTTTGTTGGTTTAAATGAATTTTCTTGGTTCAACAAAAGATTTGTTGAAAGAATCCAGGATTCAGAATTCCAAGATTTAATTATTCAATTTCTCTGACATTTCCTTGTCTTTTCCCTGACTTTTCCCTGATTTTCAGACAAATTTCCGTGACAAAAAAGTATTAAGAATGCGTAGAAATTTTCAATAATAATACTATTGAAATTTCTCCAAAATCACTTAAAATTTGTAAAAATCTCCCAAATAACAACCTTGGAAATCTCTTAAAATTCATTGAAATTCATAAAAACATCTTAAAATTCCACGAAATCACTTCAAATTAAAATACATTAAAATTTGTAAATAAAAATTCTTGGAAACAAAAACCTCACAAAATCCTTTAAAAATCAAAAATAATTTTTGAAATTTTTTTTAATTCCACAAGGAATATTTAAATTTCTTAGAAACATTTTAAAAATGTCAAAATTTCTTTACATTTTTACGAATTCCACAAAAAATTTTAAAATCTCTAAAAATACGTAAAGATCTCTTAAAATTCTTGAAAACCTCTTGACATTCCATAAAATTTTACAAAATCTTTCAAAAATCATAAAAATCTCGTGAGGTTCTTTAAAATTTCAATCAAATCCCTTAAAATCACTTTAAAAAAATCAAAATTTCTTTAAATTCTTAAAAGCCTTTTAAAATCCTTTATAATTCCATGAAAAACTTTTAAATCCTTTGAAATACGTAAGAATCT